>JARQZK010004371.1:160000-165000 GCA_030704885.1 Cynegetis impunctata
GACATAAAAACGATCATAGAATATTCGAAAATGTTACCGAAATATACTGATATTTAAAATTATCTATTAACAAAGAATTCGTAGTAGGTATAGGTATGCTTTTCTTTCTTACAAATTCATTTCGAAATTCACTTAAGTAGACTCCGAATAAGTAAATAGGAATATATTTTGGCACAGAAAAATTGTGGCCCCAAAGAGTCAGGTGATTTACATCCTACCTTATACTTATTGTAAGCAACGTGTATTAACCACATGCTTATCTTTTACTAAATTAAAAATACTCTTATTAGTATAGATAAACATATATACATATTTCAAAAACAAATACGCTTGGAAGAGTTAATATTCCAAGTTTTTTTAAAAGTATCCTACAAGAATATGTACTGGAAACACGAGATATACATCTAATTAGTCTTTCCTGCGATAAAAAAACCTTGTACGCAACAGATGATCAATCCCAGAAAATTGCACCATATCGTAATCGCTATTCTGCGTGAGCATAATAAAGCGATGTTGTTTTTCGTCTTAAACAGTGGGCAGGTTTTTAAACATATACTTATAGTACCTACACTATTAATTTCTCCCGGAACATATTCGTAATGATTTTTAAAATTGAGACATTTCTCCAAAAACAGTACTAAAAATTTCAAGTTATTACTTTGTTGCATAAACATTCACATTCAGTTTTATTGCTGTTAAGAAATTAAAAATTACTCCCAAACCATCTATTCGCTGATCTACTACTTCATTATATTTGTGTTACAAAATACTATCCAGTTTTTTAGTTACTAAAAAAGAGCTATCATCAGCATAATCAGCCATTGCATCTGTAGCAATACAGCCAATATAATTATTATATAAACAATACACAGGATCGGACCCCATATAGAGCCTTGCGGACACCGGACACCTATGTTTACATTTACACATCCAGAAACAATCTGTTCCGTTTTTTCATTGCTAAAGAATGCTAACTTATTGTTTTTTGTTTTCAAAGATTGTCTTTATCCACTTTGAAGCAGAATCATCTATTCTATATTTCGATAAATCAGCTAATAAGACCATGTTATCGACGCAGTCGAATTCCCTTGTAAGATCACAAAAAATCCGAACAGGGCACTCTGGTTGACCTGTCTTTCTTGCAACCATGCTGGTCCAAGAATATGATATTGTTTTCGTGTAAGAAACTATTTAACCTTTCCAAAAACGCATAATCAAAAATCTTAGACAAACTAATTGGGACAGTAACTGACCTATAATTAGATATATTCATAAACTCATCTTTTTTGTATAACAGTATCTATTATTTTTCTATTAATTTATAATGATCTCTTTTTGCATTCACATAATTCTGCTTCAGCTCAGGAAATGTCTACTTTGATAAATGAAGGTTTTTCAACTGAGAACTACAAATCTTGACTTCTTGGTTTACCCAATTCTTTTTATTCTGAAGAGATCTAATAAGATCGAAAGAGCTGTATGCAGATTTTGAGTAAGGGTGACTTGACGATTTCTATAATTCACTGTTGGATTGTGAATGTAGAATTCACGTCGAGAAATACATCAGAATACACAGTTTTGAAGTTCCACTGCATCTACTTCAATTGGTAAATGAAAATTAGTATGAATCAAACCTTGTTCATTTAATTTCTGCTGAACAAACATCTGCTTCATGCAAATTCTACAATTGAAATCTCCTCAACCGAATATTTGTCTTCCTTGTGAATATTGTCAGAAGCTGAAAAAATTTGAAAAAATAGTCCTTCCATTTGTGCAAGTTCTCAAAATGCTACAATTTCTTGTACGAGTATTCTATCACATAAAGATTTCAATATCAAATATATAATATTTGACCAAGAAAAAATTTCTGATTCTAGCTTATATAAACCAAAATGAATCTAATACAACCTTCTGCAGTAAAATACACTTAAACAAAAAATGACTTTTATCACATAGACAATCAATTTCAAGCTTTGGGCAAACAAACCACAGTCATGGGTTGTGCCTGAAGTTATTTGTTAGTAACAAATGTGTGCACAATACTATGACTGTGGTTCGTTTGTCCAAAGCATGAAATTGATTGCCCATGTAATAAAAGTAATTTTTTGTTTATATTTTAATAAGTTTACTCGTAATAAGTGAGACTCATTCGACATTATACTTCACCGGCCGAATTTGTTATGAAAAAATAACTTTATACACAATCTATGACTGTGGTTCGTTTGCCCAAAGCCTGAAACTGATGTGATAGAAGGTAACTTCCAGAAATTCCTTCGTGTGTTTGAACTCTTTTCTTCAGTACGCGATGCACTTCGCGATATATCTTTTTTTCTGTATGAAATAAATCATTTTCCAATTTTCATTTCGTTTTGCTATTGAAGCGTTGGTTTCCAAACCATAATTTATTCCTTTCGAATCGCATACCGATTCGACGCACTTCGTGCGAAAAATATTACCTTAGTGACGAAGCTCTGTTGCTCACGCATTGTCGCATTGGAATTAAAGTAGGGCTACGCGGACAGTTTATGCCACCTCGTCGGGATATCAATTTTCCATGAAAAAGTTCACCAACAATCTGTATAGACACTTTAGATGCGTGAAGGTATTTCGACTAAAATCAGCCAAATCTTGCAAAGCTGAATTAAAAAGTGTTTTAACCTCTACATAATATCTGAATTAACTGTTACTGTGTCACCTCTTTGAACAGCAAAGAAGTTCGGGCCTAACAATGACTTATGGTAAATGAATTAGTATTTCAGGTTTTCGATTTATGGGATAATTTTGCTTGTCAATGTGATCATTGAGGTGTAACCGATCAACTATTTGATTAGCGAAGTTAGGTCTCTCAGCGTTAAGAGACACAAGTCTTTCGGCATTATGCAATGTAGGGAACTTTTAGGAATAAACAAGACATTATTGTCTTCATGCGAACAGAGATAACTAGAGACGCTTCGACTGACGTACGCTCTCCACAATTTCCTCACTTCTCGATGATCTTGGTCGCTTGTCCGAAGGTTTTCTATCATGGACCCAGTCCCTTCAAAATTTTGTTCCCATGTTTTAATGAGTTGAGTCCTTACTCGGTGCTCCATTTATATGACGCGATCGATAAAAATGACATTTTCGCTGCGCTATAACAACGCAATCATTATTTTGGTAAAATTCGCCAACACAACACGCACGCTCTGCTCCTATTAAATGTATCTTACAATATTTTATAATTTTTTTAAAGAAGTAGGTATTACACATTTTATCATTTACGAAACTTCCTAATGAAAAACAGATATCGGTGTAGCCTCAACCAATTGTCTAAAACTGTTATTAGATATAATATAAGAAAAATCTGCTAAAATTTATATTAACATTCAATTTTTCACCCATATTAGAAGCATCATCAGTATCTTTAATAACTAATAAGAAAATAATAATTTGTCTATCTTATCTGTAGGAAACATGAAAAAATACGAAACAACAATATAATTCACTGCTTAAAAAGTTTGTAAACGTAGCACGTAAAAGGCATTTAGTTTGGCTCCGTAGTTTTTCGTTATCGCAGTTCCACCTCCGTGGAGATTTTCACTATTTTCCCTAATTTACGAGAGTTAACTTCCATTGGAGTGAAATTATCGACACTTCTCTTTGTTTTGTAGCTTTCCACTCTGTAATTCTACTGCTCATTCAGTCAATTTATTGCATCTCTGTTTCTCATTATTTTCTTAAAGTGTTTATTCGAGCATTCAATTCGGTCATTTATATTTGGCTTTTCTTTATTTCAGGCGTAAGGAAGATTTGTATTCCACAAAAAAATATTATGTGGGAAAGTATATATATATATATATATATATATATATATATATAAGTATATATGTATATATATCATATATATATAAATATATATATATATATATATATATATATATATATATATATATATATATATATATATATATAAATATATATATATATATATATATATATATATATATATATATATATATATATATATATATATATATATATATATATATATATATATATATTATGAAATTATCGACATTCTCTTTGTTTTGTAGCTTTCCACTCTGTAATTTTACTGCTCATTTAGTCAATTTATTGCATCTTTGTTTCTCATTATTTTCTTAACGTGTTTATTAGAATATTCAATTCTGTCATTGTATTTTGCTTTTCTGTATTTCAGGCGTAAGGAAGATTTGTAGATTTGTACTCCACAAAAAAATATTATTTGGAAAAGTCTATATATATATATATATATATACATATATATATATATATATATATATATATATATATATATATATATATATATATATATATATATATATATATATATATATATATATATATATACAAATGTTGTTCTGCCATATATATTATTTTTATCTATCTTTCTATCTATTCATCTATCTATATTTTTATCTATATCTATCTAAATATCTATTCATCTATCTGCCGATGTATCTCTATCTATCTGACTATCTATCTATATATTTATCTATCTATCTATCTTATATTTTACTATCAATATATATCTACCTATATATCTATCTGACCCGGCAAACGTTGTTCAAATAATGTAAACACATTACTACTATGTGATATGATAAATGATAATGCTTACATATATTTATTTTGATAAGAGAGTTCTGAACAATAAAGCAAAAAAATTGAAAAAAATAAGAATAATTTCACATTGCATTTACCATAATATAAATTCAACTTATACGTTGACCTCAGCAACACGTAAAGCGTTAGTAATTACAACATAGCGCCATCTATTGAATACTTACTCAATCCAGTCAAATAACTACCTTATACCGCTCTCTGTGAGTATCTTATCAAACTAATAGAGATAATCAACAAATAATTTACAATAAAATAATATTGCGACTATACATTAAGATGTAAGCTATCCTATCTTTCAAGTTGGATCAAACTGCACAAGTGCACACGGTGTGCAAATTTGATTAAAATCGGTTAAG
>JARQZK010004371.1:170000-347500 GCA_030704885.1 Cynegetis impunctata
TACTTCCACGAAGTAATTTAATATTTTAGATTGCAATTATCTTTGTTGATCGATTCGGAAATAGGGTTAGCGATTTGAAACGCTGTGCTGTTTGGTTCAAAGTCGAATTACGTCTGTAAATCGGCTTAGAGCTCGAAAAGCATTACGAGTTTAAGTAGATAGTAATATTCTGGAACAACTGAAAATTTAGTAGACATTATTTGGAAATGTATTTCGTTTCGAAATAGAAAGTCTACCGAAATTGAACGGTTTAATGCAATTCAAAAACATAAACTGAAGGTTCACGAATTTATTGGTTATTCAAATTTAAAAAATGTTGATTGATATAAATGTCTCCCTGCTAAATTATATTAGTCCGGTAAAAGCTATAGGATACAGATTCAGATATTACAACAAATAGAAGCAATGAAATATCATTTTGAATCTTATTTCAAACGCTAGCAATGTTATTGATACATCACGTGAAATTAGATATGAATACCCCTTCCAAAAATACAACGGTTTTAGCATATTATATGCGAAATATGTGTATAAATAATCAAAATTTTTGACGGCAATAACTATCCTAAAAAAACTTATATAAACTAAAAAAATTTATACGAATTTTCTCTGGAAATTGAAGTTTAATTACATAATTTGTAAACTTTAACTATTTCATAAGAAAATGAAAACACCGGAAGATGAAATTTAGGTACTGTATTATATATATATATATATATATATATATATATATATATATATATATATATATATATATATATATATATATATATATATATATATATATATATATATATATATATATATATATATATATATATGTATATATATGTAAATATATATATATATATATATATATATATATATATATATATATATATATATATATATAAATTTTTATTGAATTTCCTCATATCCTTAATTAATAGAATTCGTTACATTATCTTTTGAAATGTATTTGAACTCATTTCAGTAACACTGATGATTAAAAAAGTGAACAACACAGTTAGCTCTCTTTTACTGTTGCTCGTTCCATATCCCAAGAGGAAAATGTTTTTTATATCTTTCCTCGCAAATTGCATTCACTTTTTTTGGGGAGTTTCGATGTATAGTCTGTCCAGCGACCGTTGGCGTGTACGTCACCAATTGTATATGACGTCGATCGTGAACACTGTTGCCAGACGTAATAAATAATCTTAAATCTAAATAGCTAACCCAATTTTCAACAAAATGAGATATCTTGCATGTTTGACATGGCGGGGATTTTTAGCGGTAAGTTCAAATTGACCATTATTCCTTACCAGAAGTGTCTATCTATATGGAATCCATATTCATCGATCGATAAATCAAACTTAATTACAAAATCTTCTAGGTTACTCGGCTGTCAAACGTGAAATGCCGATTACCGGCGCGTTGGTCGAGAGGGTCCGACAACATTGCAAATTTTTCAATTAAATGACAACTTAAAAAACATTCAACTTATTTTCATTACTCGGAATGTTAGTTTTTCTTGAGAGATACATAAGATTTGATATGTTAAGAACAGAATATTTGTCGAAATGAATGATCCGGTCACTATCACCAAATAACTACTTTTTCAGAAAATTACTCACGACAGATATGAATTTTGACCATTTCGAATTTTATTTATTTGGGTAGGCAGCCTTGCGTCGTTATTTGCGCATGACTATGCAACTTAGACTGGACAGACTATAGTACCCGCTTTGCCTTATAAATATATAAGGCACGACGCAATAGCGTTACCAAGCTAGTTAGTCGAGTATGTTAGGTACGCTGGCTAGTATTTGGGAGGTCTTGGGTTCAAACCCCGGGGCCGACTGGTCTGCCATGAGTTTTTTTCAGAGGTTTCCTCATGGTAATGTAAGTCACTGCTTGCAAACTTATAAGGTGAATGCTGGGCCAGTATTAATCCTCTGAACCCTACCCACACTTCCTATGTTCCATAAATATCCCGTCTCACCTATCCTTAATGCACTTGTACATACAAGTGTATCCTCTGATCTGGCTGAAGGAGTTAATCCCAAACTCAAGCTGCCCGCCTCCCTGACACATACTTCAGGGAGGAATGAAACACGTGTGTTTCCTTTCCGCAATAGCGTCGTGAAAGTAGTTTTGGTCATTGAGCCATATTGCCCGGTCTGCTAATCCAATTACAACAGCTTTTTTTGGCAAATGTGGTGCTGTGAATTGAAATTGAGGTAACGTCCCGATCATGTTGGTTTGGTATACCATTTTGCTGCAAGGCTGTTGTTATTGTGGTAGTCATGTCAAGGAAATTAATTTTATTTTCATTCTCACACTCTGCCGTGAATTTTAGTTTCTCATGGTAATTGTTGAATTGTTTCTGTTTTAAAGTTATACTTTATATATTCAGTCTTATTCTTAGGGACTGATGTGATGCAATCATCAACGTATCTGTAGAAAAATGGCACAGAAAAATCTAATTTGGTAATCACACCACTCTCGAAATCTTCCATTACCAGTTTTGCAACAATACTTGATATTGAGGCCTCCATACCACATCCCTCGATTTGTTTATAAAAGGTATTGCTATACGCAAAATAAGTTGATGTTAGTGTGAGTTCTGCAGCTGCCAAAAATACGGGCGTAGGAAATTTCAGCCCCAGCCAGTTAGCGACCAGATTTGACATAAACTCTCGTCCACGGGATGGTAGGGTCATATTTTTATTACAGTTATTTTCGGCCCCAACAGTCTAATATTATAACATTCAAATTATTTATGACTTTTTGCGTTTTGAATCATTTATGAAATGAAAATGCAAGGTATGGTTTGTATATTTCGGTTTTTTATTTCCAAATAAAATTTCATCACTAACGTACATAAATAATATATTTACATATTTATACAAAATCTGAAAATTACTAATTGCTACAACAAGAATAATATGCAACAGTTTTTACAAATCTAACCTAGAGATGTGCCCCAATTGGAATCGTACCATTTTCCCTAAGAATGCCAACTTATTTCTTACATTTTGTCTTTAATTTTGTGCCGTTATGTGAATACTTTTTCATATAAGTGTCTATTTGCAATTTTTTAAATTTTTCCATAAAATAGTAGTCCTAATAACTGATGGATTTTCGTTTGCCCATATTGTCGGTGAAAATTGGGCACTTTGAATAATTCACACCTCTAAAAGGTAATCAGCGTATTTATCATTATTAGTTGGATTATAGCTCATCAAATCGAATACAAAACAGTCCTCTACTACTTCTGGAGCTAAATATGTTAAGCCAAATGTATGTCTCAGCCATTTTCCAATATCTGAATTTTTATTTTTAAATTCGGGATCCAAAAGAAGTAATTGCATTTTTTTAAACCAACTATGATGTAAGTGAAAACGTCAGCCACGAGTTTTTGCTTGTGGATAAATACTAATCGGTGCAAGATGAATTGCTTTTTCGAAATCTACAAACATTTGTATACAATGTAACAATCTGAAAAATTCAAATATTCTTGATTTTAGCAGAACAAGTAGATTTTGGTATGTGGCCGCTGTTTTATCTCTTAAGAAACAATATACTAACGGTATATAATGTCCATATTCTAGCCTTTGTATAGTAAATAATTGGCAAAAATATTAAAATTTGGTACAGTATGAAAAGTTTCCGTCCGTATATAATTTTTCCATTTCACATACTTAATGCACGAATGTTTGTTCCGCATGAAGAAATAATTAAATTATGTTCAAGATTATTTAAAAATATAATATCCACCTATTTTCGTAGTAAGAGAATGAGCACTCACTGCACTATGAATTTCTTCAATTGATTTTGGTAATGAACTTGATAGCAATTTCTGACGACAGTTGTAAATATTTTTTCGAATAGCCTTATTTCTGAGATTGTCACATCATTTGAAGAATTTGTAGCAATAGCTCGTGGAATAATGTTAGCAGGTTTTTCTGTTAAATGTTCTGCAGCTTTTCGTTTGCACGCATTGGTGATTATTTTTCTCTGTGTCTTGCGTTCATCTATTCCATGAATATGTACTAAGTCAGCTTTCGTTATTGTAACGTCACATCCCATTGTCACCATTTTCGCTAAGCATTTAGAATTCTTGTGGATGCACCGCCACGATACTTTGCCACTTTTTAATTCTATGCTTTTGCAAAACTTATAGTTTTCTGCAAGAAGTGAATCTCGGTTACGGAAACTTCTTATTAAACTCATATATTACACATGAAGAACTGAAGAGAAATGATTATAATCGGAAAAAACGGAAAAACGGAAACACGTGTTTCATTCCTCCCTGAAGTATGTGTCATGGAGGCGGGCAGCAGGAGTTAACTCCTTCAGCCAGATCAGAGGATACACTTGTATGTACAAGTGCATTAAGGATAGGTGAGACAGGATATTTATGGAACATAGGAAGTGTGGGTTGGGTTCAGAGGATTAATACTGGCCCAGCATTCGCCTTATAAGTTTGCAAGCAGTGACTTACACTACCATGAGCAAACCTCTGAGAAAAACTCATGCCAGACCAGTCGGCCCCGGGGTTTGAAGTATATATATATATATATATATATATATATATATATATATATATATATATATATATATATATATATATATATATATATATATATATATATATATATAGTACACTCATTTATTTTCTCAACAAAAGAGTGATTGCAAATGTGTAATGCAAATGTTGAAATACAAATACACCCATTACTAGAGTGGGTACCTCTTGGGTTACTTTCATTAAAAGTATGCATTTTAAAACCTTTATCACTAGAATTAAGGTATTGCAATGATCTTTCCTAAATTCTAAAATGTTTCGATTCAGTCAAACGATAGGCAAGTGTTGGAGAGCCTTATTCAATAACTTTGAATTCTTAATGGTGGTTGCGATATAACAGGGAATAATTTTTCAAATTATCGAATTATTCAGGTGAGCTTTCGCAATCTCCATAATCTTTTGAGTGTCCCTCCCCTTTGTTACGTAGGTATAAAAGTGAGGCATTAATGTATGATTTAATTTCCATACAAGCAATCTGAGAAAAATCTTGCTTACGTTCTTCTATTCGTTTATTGATGCACAGCCAACTTTGGCTTAGAAGGAAAGTTCTAGAGAAAGTTGCACATTCGCTGCAATATACCTACATATTTCCAAACTACACATGGAAATCCGTATTATTGACTTATAATGATTTAAATTTCTCTTTGTTGGTGATGGTTGTAATAACGAAATTTTTGTGTTATCTATTGAATTTTTTATTATATGTGGAATTATTTTTCATTATTGAAATTAACGAGATAATTTACTTACAATAATTGTTTTCTGTTTAAACAGAATATTAACCTGATAGTCATCAATTTATGTGAAATTAATTTCAATATACAGTGAAAATAAGAATAATAGGCATAAAAAAGCTTTCAATCAGTCAATTCATTTATTTGATTTACAATACTAATAAATTCTTGTTTAGTCTCCTCTAGCGTTTCATATCTTATTTTGAAATTTTTTAAATTAGCTCTAATATTAATTTTTTGACCATCATCGTAAAGTTTTTGCATTCTAGAAAACAAAAAGTTTTTTTTTCCTACAAGTAACTTCATTTTTAATTCAAGATTTTCATCCATTTTCTATAAGAATCAATCAATTATTTCTATGAATGTCAATGAACCACTATCTATCAGCTGATATTAACCAAATGTAAATCAGACAGAAAAAGTATTGTTTCAGATATCTGAAATTTATGTATCTTTCTATATGAACGAATATATTTTCTAGTGATTGAAATAAACAATAATTCCAACTAAAAAACGAAGAGTTGTAACATGTGGCACGATAAGAGATCGATTTGTTCTACACTATCCAATTCAATGCAACGAACGAAATTAATCTAATGAATAAGTTTAATGAATCTTGATTTATCAAATTTGTGCGAAAACCCAAATTAATAAAAATCAACATAAAACTAAGAAACCGACTATCCGGCTCGAAGGACCAAAAATGTTTTGTACTGTATGAATGGACTGTATAGGAAAATATAATTTGGGTTTATTTTTATGAAATAACGAAATGCAAAAACTAACTAAAACGATTGACTTACCACAGTTTGGTGTCACAGCTATTTTCTACGTCAAACACTATTACCTGTAATATGATAGGAAAGCGGGAAGGAATCAAGGATACCGGTAAAACCAAACTAAGAATGTAACTACACAATCCGTGATACTTCATAAAACTTAAAGTGACAATTATTATTGTCTGCTATTTGATATATCCAAACTATATCCAAAACTATCAAAAAGAACGCGAAAAACTCAACACATCGATCTCGTACCGTTCTAATTGCTGTGTATTCTACTAATTAATCTCCCTGTCTCGTTTACCCGAATATACAACATCGCCACACGTGTGTTCTGATATCACGGCAAAGTAAAAAATATTTCTATACCAAACAATGTAGTGAATTCAATATTATATGATTAGGTTTTACTATTTTTTATTGAAATATTGCAATAAATTCGAATTCCGTAAATACAAAAAACAAGTTTAGTGTGGATTCTAGACGTTAGTGATAACTTTATTATATTGATCTTCTCACTCCTTTGTACTCCTGCCTAATATATAAATATTCAATAGATCTTATGAAAATTATTATTAACTATAAAATTTGTATATATGCAAAACGTTGTAGAAACGGAGAATGATATAAGAAATCTATCATAAGTACTCTATAAACAATGTATAGGCTTTCCTGATCAGTATTGACGTGATAGACACAGGTAAATAGAACAAAACTCTTATTAGCCTAATCACCAGGGTTAAAAAATGTCAAAAATAATGGAAAATAGATTATTATTATTTAAAACATTTATACCAATATAGGGGGCGCTTATAAGAAATAATCATCGAAAGAGTTGAAGAGAATAATTTTTATTGAATATCTGAAAAATAAATCCATTTTTCAATAAAAACAATACTACCGAGAAAAAAAGCAATAACAAAAATGATCTTACTGTATTTTCGATAGGATCATTAGTTTTTCTGTACAAAAATATTTCAATGTCTTAAGTATAGCGGCTAAGCACTAGGCTAAATTGTTTATAATATTACAATCGCGCGCTGCAGCGCGTTAAAATGTTCTTTAATTTTTTTGAAAAAAATAAAGAAAGCGTTTTGAAGAGGAAACGCACATCCTTTAATTTTGAATAATTGTGTAGTATACATTTTCATTTTAAATTATTTTATAGAGCAAAATTACTTATATGTTTATTCAAAAAAATATTGAATATTAATTTGAATCTATTTAAAATTAAGTGAAGTCTACTCTAGTTTTTGCAATTATAACATAAATTAGTAATATATGTTTTCCTAAATTGAAAAAAAATTACTTAAAAAAAGTTAGATTTCTTGAAATTGAATATTTTCATAAAATTTACATTTCAAATAGCTGCTAAATCTTTAATGAACATCTTACTAAAAAAATAAAAGATGTTGTTTAACGGTGAAATAGTAAACTTTTTCAAAAAATTTGACTTTTTTAAAATCATTTTTTTTTATTCAGAAAAACATATACCTATTAGTAATTCACGAGCTGATTCATGTTATCATTACAAAAACTAGAGTATACTTGACTTAATTCTAAAGGGATTCAAATAAATATTTGATATTTTTTTAAATATAACTCATTTTGCTCTATAATTTAATATAAAAGAAAAACGTATAATAATTTCTATTTTTCAACTAATCAATACAAAATTATTTATAGTTAAAGAATATGAGTTTTCGCGTCAAAAGGCTTTTTTATTCTTTTCAAAAGACCATTAGTAATGAAGTTTTGGACAATTTAGCCTTGCGCTTACCCGCTACATATAGGACATTGAAATATTTTTTTACAGGATAACTACTGATTCTATCTAAGGGCAAGACTATTTTTTTTCTGAATTTCTTTTTATTGAAAATTTGATTTGTTTTTCAGGTATTCAAGAAAAACTATTTTCTTCAACCATTTCGATGATAACTTGTTATCAGCTATATAATATATATACTATATAATAATAATAATATTTTTTATTCCATTTAGACCATTTACATGATATTGGAAAAGTCAGTGGAGAAAAGACAATACATTGAAATAAGTCACAGTACAAACAAACACAAAAGGGTATAAAAAAAAACATCAAAAGCTACATTTCCATAAATTCATCAAGGCTATAAAATGAGTATTGCCACAGGAGATCCTTGAGAGATTTTTTAAACACATTAAAATTTTGAACTTTTCTCATAGAGACTGGTAGTTTATTATACAACTGTATGCCAGTGTAGGATGGACTCTTTTCAAAAAAAGTAATACGATGAGGCGGTATTCTAAGAAGACTGCCTTGTCTCATAGTTATGACTGTCAGCACTTTTAATGAATTCATTCAGATTATTTTTAATGAATAGAATATTTTTATAAATATAGATACAGGGGAGAGTTAGAATTTTGTTTCTCTGGAAGAGACCTCTACAGGAGGTTTGCTTATCAATCCCAAAGATAAGACGTATTATTTTTTTTTTGTAGAACAAACAATTTCGTTGAGAATCTAGAGTTTCCCCATATTATAACGTTTTAGGACAAATGAGAGTATGTCATCGCATAATAGATGTTTATTAGTTTTTGTTGGGAAAATATATCCTTTAGTTGCAAGATTGCATAGTAGCTGCTACATATCTTCTTAGATATATGCTCAGTACATGCCTGAAAAGAAAGTGATGAGTCAATGAAAGTTCCAAGGAACTTTGATGACTCGGAAGTCGTCATAATAATTCTTTCAGTATGCATTTCAAAAGACTTGTTGGATCCATTAGTGATATTGAATTTCATTAGAACCGTTTTCCCATTATTTAAATCTAGATGATTGTGTAAACACCATTCGGTAAACTTATTATATAATAAAATTAGGTTAACTGCCAGTTATTCAGGAGAATTGCCACAAGTTGCGAAGGAGACATCGTCTGCATATATAACCGTACATTTCGTGTTCATATATTCAGGTAGGTCATTCATAAACATTATGAATATAAGTGGACCCAATACAGAACCCTGTGGGACACCTGGGTTAACAATTGCCTCATTTGAGTGGGTTTGATTTATTTTGACGGCTATTGTCCTACATCTCAAATATGACATCAGCCAAGTCAACGTGTTTCCACGAAATCCCAAGGCATATAGTTTTTCTTCGACAAAATCTAAATTGAGGCTTTCGAAAGCTTCAGTGAGATCAAAGAATAGTGCCCTAACAGTTTTCTTATTATCGAGTTGTTTATATATAAATTCAACAAATTTATAGACAGCACCCTCTGTTGATCTTCCAGGGTAGAAGCCATTTTGACACTTTGTTATAATATTATGTTTATCCAGATAATCAATCATTCTGTCATAGACAGATTTTTCAACAACTTTACCAATCACATTTGAAACAGTTATTTGTCTATAGTTGTCCATAAACAGGGGATCATCTTTTTTATAAATAGGAGTGACCAGTCCAGTTTTCAATTCTTCCGGAAACTGACCAGATTCAATCGAGATATTTATTAATTCAGATAGTGGCAGTGCAATTTGCCGAGCTATACACTTAATAAGTTGTGTTGATATACAGTCAATACCACTCGAGTTAGTATTTTTTAAGCTACATATTATCTCAAAGGCCTCCTGAGCTGTAACAGGGGTGAAAAAGAATGTGCTACTATTATTTAAATCACATTTTGTACAAGACGATACAAAATTTTTGAATTTTTCTTCGCTCTATAATCTTACAGAGGTACTGAAATGATTAGCGAAACTATTCGCAACATCAAAGTCCCCGTCCACAATTGACCCATTGACACTCAATTTTATATCTCCTAAAGCATTATTATTTCTTCCGGTTTTTTCTTTAACTAACTTCCAAACATACTTCTGTTTTTCATTGGCATTTATTTTATTTTCAATAATTTTCTGATAATACAGCCTTTTATCTGTTTTTAGTCTATTCTTGTAAGTTTTATTTATAGTACCTAGTATAAGTATAAACTTTTTATAATATTCATTATTAATACTTATTAAAGATGTTTCTGAAGTGATTAACCAATAATCTATTTTTCGTAGGCCAAAACCCTTGTTAACCGGGCTATTTCAGATAATAAATAAATCGAACGAATAATTCTGAAGATATACTCTTGATATGCTGCAATATTCTATTATTTTCGGAGAAAAAACTACAAAAAATTGTTTTGCAAGTTGATGCTAAGAAAATATAATTTATGATATGGAAAATGTATTTGTGTGAAGAGGGTTTAAGAGACGAATATAAATTTTGGAAACATTTGGTTGGAACACGGTTTTTTTTACAAATTAAATACAAACAGAATTTTTTTCGATAGAGTAGTTTATTCATAACAAAATGCTCTTTGAATTTGCGCCCAATTTTATAACGGAGCAACGAATAAAAGATGATTCTTCGAGTGTTGTAATATAAGGACATTTTGAATCCGATCGATTTTTATTATATATATATATATATATATATATATATATATATATATATATATATATATATATATATATATATATATATATATATATAAATATATATGTGTGTGTGTGTGAATATTCTAAAAAGTTGTACAATTTGATGGTGAAAATCTCTGCTCAAAATTACGAGCTATATACCTATCCATTTCAAATTTTCACATAAATGCGGAACAAAGTCTCATCGATTTCTTGATTTTAAACCCTATTTTTAAAACTTTTCCTCTGCGATGCCTATTGAAACATATATATTAGTTTTTTAAAACTGAAATTTGCACAATTTCTCGAAACTGCAGACTCACAACTTGCAATTAAATTGGACCATTGTGGTTAATTTTTAAGTAAACGTTTGATTTTCTTCTTTTAATTTTTGTAAATATTTTCATTAGCTTCATTCGCCATAAAAAAATTAATAAACTTCTTAGGTTTTCAGGTTCTCTTTGAAATCGAAGTTTCAGGAACTATTCAAACAGTTCGCACAAATGTTCCAGATGTTGTAAAACAATTATATTTAATAATTTTGGCATTTTCTACACGAATCTATTTTGTATTCACTATAATCTTTTTGACCAAACCTTAATTCTATTCATCATTTATTA
Source organism: Cynegetis impunctata (assembly GCA_030704885.1). NCBI lineage: Eukaryota > Metazoa > Arthropoda > Insecta > Coleoptera > Coccinellidae > Cynegetis > Cynegetis impunctata. Next base: position 181,156 of record JARQZK010004371.1, read on the forward strand.
TCACTGAGACAGTCCAGAAAGCGGGTTGTCTCATCGAATCTTAATCATAATACCGTCAGCGACTAGTTCAGAAGGGAAAATGAAAACAATAACAACGGATTTCTGGGGACTTACCTCGAATGAGAAGTCAGCGCCATCACTGAATATCCTCATGAAACATTACTATTGTAGTGCGGATTTCTGTCGCAAAGTTCAACAAAATTATGTTGTATATACTTTTACATTTATATTTTTTATATTTTTATTCAAGACCTAGCGGCATCCTTGTTTGTTTCGGTCTAAACTTGATGCCATCATCAGACTAAAACTAGATAGAAAATGATTGATTTTGGATTAGACAAATTCACAAAGAATTCATTGAAAATATTATTTTCACAATAGCGATCTCAAATTATTGTCATCCAAATAATGTTTCTATTAGATATATTATGTCTATTATATAACTGATGCAAATTCGTCAAGAAATAACAAATGAAGAATATAATTTATAAAAGAAACATGGAAAATGCAAGGCCAAATATAATCTGAACAAAAGAGAAATTTACTATTGCTAGTTAGCACTAACTGGATCCAGACTGCTACGAACAGAAACGCGTGGAAGTTTTTGGAAGAGGCCTACATCCAGGAGTGGACGAGAAAGGGCTGAAAAAGAAGAAGAAAAGTTCGCCGTTTTAGACCTCGTGCGGTTGCGTGAGTTTGTACATTCCGCCAATGATCGCATTTTTTTCGTATCGAAAAAAATGTGTTTGGAAGAATATTTTCGGGAACGGGGCAGGGCCCCGTCGTACGTCCCAAATAAGGATGAAGTATAAAGTGGGGTCCCGTTCAGATCCGCTAAGCGGTTCTCCACAATTGAGTGATTTCCGGGAAATTACGCGATTTCAGTTTTAGATGAGCCAAAATCGTATCAGGTGAGCTCGGATTCACGTGATCTCCAGTTGAACAGCTTATTGGATGGCATTAGGTGAGATAGCAAACCTGGTCGGCATAGGTCTAACGCGAATAGGGGACTACCAGAGGAGTAACAAGAATCTGATTTCGTAAGCAGATCTGTATTTTCGCAAATCTATATTTGAATTGAAAATTCGCAAATTCGTTGCCAGTACTTTATAACATGGTTGGGAAGTATTTTTGACAATCTAGTCAAGCATCACCGCGACTGCGGTGGAAAAGAAACATTCCGCACTAGTGAGGAAAAACATTGTTTCTACAAGCGAACAGCAAACAGGAAATGAATTTAAGCAATAGTATTTATTTTTGACAAGTGAATTAGAACCAGGTATATTATTTTCGAACATTAGAAAAAAAAATAACTCCATAATCAGTACGAGTATTATCAAAAGTAGGTATTCATAGTGAAAAAAGTATCAGTCTTTAAATTAGTAGGCGAGAGTTGACACATTAGAAATGTTCTCCAAGTTTCGAGGATTATGTCCGCTTGATATTGAAGCAATTAAAACTGTATTTTCCACATTTGAAGAAGATGATTGTGCAGATGCTTTTGTTGAAGTTGAGAGGCTAGCATTCAGCTGCAGAGGTAGATGAAGGCTAGTGTGGAAAAATATGTTCATTACTAGTGCACAAAAGTACATTACTTCACATCGAAATGCAACCGAAAAAATATACTTTTCTACGCGCTCTTAGAAAATAGTTATTTATACAACAAGAATATAAAGCGACTCTTTTTTGCATACTTACGCTAGAAGTTTTCATAACGAGCCATACACGACTTATAAAACCTCCAAAAGTCCAAAAAAGAGGCTTTATATTCGAGTTGTATACATTATTTCTTCCAATACCTACTTTGGTTTTTTAATATAAAAATGAAAATACCCTTTATTATTAACGTTTGAAAATGAACGTTAAACTTAGTCGTATTTTCACCGAAAATAAAAGAATATTTGGATATGGAAAGTCAACAGTCAGGTGCAGGAGTAGTTTTTTTTCCCGTTTGAGACCTCCTAGATACATATTGTCATCTCCAGCGAAACTATCAATATATGGGTAAATTTCGACAATGGCCCTCATTTTTACGTAGATATTGTTTTGGCAGTGACTGTGACTCGAGCAAAATTATTTTCGATAATCACAACACATAGGCAGAAAAAATTATAAAAAGTACGTTGTCCGGGTGCATAGTAATGATTTCAATTATTGAAGTCGCCATTACTGTAAAGCCATAATAAGATAATTTCAGTAAATCCATGAAATATCCCTTCAATTATAGATGAAGAAAGTCATTTTAATGATTCATCTGATATTCATGCCGATGTGATGGAGTCAGCGGAAGCCGTTAGCTTAGAACAGTCGTAGGCAAACATTCTTCATAGAGGGCCCGAAAGTTTAAGAAATTTCAGAGGAGGGCCAGAATTATAGCAAAAATGCATTTTGTTTTGACCTTTTAATTATATAAACATTACACACTCGCCAAATGTCTGTTACAAATTATAGTTTAATTTTTATTCGAAGGTCCTATCATGGTAGATGTGCGACTTATTTGAAATATATGCTTTTGATTATCCATAATATCTTCGAATGCAGTTTCGAGCGGCGAGGAAGTAACTTTCAGCAACGAGAAAAGGTTTTATTCAGTAAATCTCCTTCACCCGTGCATCTATTATTCTACTTTATACTACTGTCAAGATATAATTTTGGCGATCCCTATACTATTCATTTTGAAGAACCGTCGGCAGGCCGGATTAAATATTTTCGTGGGCCGGAGCTGGCCGTGCTTTGTCCATAACTGGCATAGAACTTCTACCAGTAGTGTACAAACGTAACAAAATATAATATATTCGATAGTTGGTGTGCTCCAAAAAAACCATCTAAGGTAGCATAACCCGTTGGTGCGTTTTGTGCCTCATCTGTCGTCGAATTTCTATGTTAAAATCAACTTGAGCTGTTGACAAGAACATACTTATAAATGACTATCCCAAAGTGAAGGCATTTCATAAAAAGGACTAATAATTGATTTAGTATTACCAAAATCATCGTATGTAATGAACGTACAGAATAACAGCCATTATATTATTGATGCGAATCTAGTACAAAATTGGCATGAATGGAATATGATTGTAATATGTGAAATAAAAAAGGAATAAAATGAAAATTATGGGTATTCTGTACTACCTGTATTTAAACAACGTAGGTATGTGCTATTTTACACACTGTGCAGAAAATAATTTTTATCGACTGCCTCAGAAAATGAGGTTTTGCGCATGGAAAACTCGCTCCGAAAGCGGTAATTTGCACACTCTCCTTACAACTTCAAAATTCTGCAATTCTGCGAGTTCCCTAGCATCTGTCACAGCTCTATTGTCATATTGTTGATTGAATACTTCAAAATTAGTTTTAGCAGTTTTTATAATAAAAACGAGTTTACAAAAACAATAAGATGTTTGTTGTTTCTATTTGCAGTCGTATAAAAAGTATTGTAAAAACTCGTTCGAAAAAAAACTTTTTGGACATTCGCTCGACTTTTGGACCTCGACTTCGGCTTAGTTCATCAATTTTTCTCGCTCGTGCGCAAAGAGTCTTCTTCAAACCTTGTTGTTCACAAAAGCCTACTTATGACACTTGAAAGTCATCAAAAATTTGACATTTTTGACGGAAGTATTGGAAAAAAGTATTTATGCGCAAATGTTTTTTTGCGTACAATTCAACTTTGTTATTTTAACGATAATAATTATAGTGTTGATCAATAATGATATGTAGTGGAGCGTCATTCACGAAAAATCTCCTTATTCATTCTCTGCATTGCATATACAGAAAATTGATATGGTTACCAAAATCCTTGAAAACTAGAAGAATATAAATTTCGTTCCCTACTATGTAATATTTTATAAGTATTTCAAAAAATGGGAAATATCCTTCGTCGAAATATACTGAGCTATTGCGTATTGTAAATCAGTTATGTCTTTTCGACTAGGAGAAATAAATCGACACGTTTACCTTCAGGCTTTGCTTCAGGCATAAATACTTCAATGGTTTATTACCACCGCTTACTGATGTTTGATCATTGTTGGGAAAGAAGGTACTTGGGAGGCGACCGATAAGGGACGTCGACGTTCTCATACAAAATTCACAAATCCATGTACCTGGAGATGAGATATTTCCGTGAAACCATTTTGCTTCAAATATGTCCTAGATCTACAGAAATTTACGTGAACAATAACACGACTCGACAAAAAAATGTTGGTTCTTTGTCATAAAGTTTATATTAAGTATGATTTTCCGGTTAATTATGCAACAAAACGAAAAGAAAATAACTTTTTTCATATAAAGTTTGCTTTTGTCATAGTTATATTACATATAGGTTATAGCTGGAGTTTTTGTTGGTCCGTTAATTAAATAGATTTTTACCTGGAAAAAATTCCAAACTTGCTTAATAGGGTTCACAAAGCAAGTTGGAACAGTTTCAAAGCAGTAGTCTCCGAATGTTTAGTGAATAACAAAGCTGAAAACTACTAAAACCTAGTTAAAAATATGTAAAAAAATTTCAAGACCATGGGTTGCAGGATGTCATTGAAAGTACAAATGATTCATGCTCATTTAAATAAATTCAAAAATAACATGAGGTCCTACTCAGAAGAGCAAGAAGAAGCACGTTTCCACCAAGATATTATGAAGTTCGGGAAACGTTATCAAGGGCAGTACATTGAAAATATGATGGGAGACTATATTTGGGGTTTATTGAGAGAAAGTAGTTATGAACATAAAAAAAAGTTATACTGTGTTGTTTTATCATGAAATTAAAATCACAGATTTTTGAAAATATCGTTCAAACGGTGTCCTACACATACAAAACCACCTTTTTCATGCCTTATAATTTTTTTATGTTCAACTATTTAACTCACCTTGAAAATCAAAAGTAAGTATAATATTTTGAAATCTTATATTCACATATTTCTGTTTCCCTATGGAACACCTGTATAAATATATATATATATATATATATATAATATATATATATATATATATATATATATATATATATAAAAATATATATATATATATATATATATATATATATATATATATATATATATATATATATATATATATATATATATATATATATTTATACAGGTGTTCCATAGGGAAACAGAAATATGTGAAAGGCGTAATAGAGAACACCGATGTGGTTCTAGATATATCACATTTATTGGCCCTGTTTTTGAAACCGAGATACGGGGTGTTTTATGAATTTTGCTGAATTCTACCTAAGATCATAACAAGCGAACTATCCTGTATATTTTCCTTATATTTGGCACACATGTTTCTTATTTAAAGCTCAAATGAATCACTTCATAACCACAACGAAAATCCACGTCCGAGTAAACAAAAAAATTATGAAACTATTGTATCCTTGAAACATCCCTGTAGTTACATATATTGAAATTTTGAAAACTTGTTTGCATATTTGAGAACAGCATAAAAAAACTAAACTGAAACGTGTGCTTTAAATTTTTGTGCAGACAGTTTTACTGCACAAATTCTTTAAATTAAAAGCGAACTCTCCAAGTAATACAAGAAAATCAGAAAATCCCTTTCCTACTAGGCGGACGCATTAAAACATAAATTTTCCGTAATCGTATTTATGATAATAAATTAATTGGACCCTATATTTTACCTGCACTGGCTAAGTGTACTTGGAATTTTTGGAAAATATGCTACCAGTTTTACTGTATGAAGAAATGTGAATATTGCTGGCATGTACTTTCAGCCCGAATGAATGAATGAATGAAAATACGTTTATTCAACTATTTGGGGGGATGGGGTACATTTTTGTTATCTAGCTAAATATTTTATTGTGGGAAGTTATAAGGTTTTACAACCTTCTTCAACCCTGGCTTTACTTAATTATTCTCTAACATTTACAATATTAATAAAAAAATCCTAATTTTCCTATCGGGGAATGCGGCTGCGGCCGACTTTTTTGCTAATTACGTGCCATTCGGTCCAAGGTCAATATATTTCAACTGACATTAGATGGTAAGGGAAACCACAGAAAACCTTTACCCACGCAATGTACTGATATTCTTACTTATAATATAAATTTACAAAATGGTTTGACAATAGATACATTAATTTGCTGACGTTTCGCGCGCTAACCTAACCGCACTCGGTTTTTCGGAGACGGATTGATTTTTCGCGCACTGTCGACACTACTCGCACTTTCGGCACTACTCGCACTTTCGGCACTACTCGCACTATCGACGTTTCACGCACTTTCGGCACTACGCGCACTTTTCGGGTCAGCGAATTATGAGTGGTATGTCCTCTAGGTGGTCGAGGACTTCATCAGGAGGGTCTTGAAGCACTTGGAGGATTCTGGAAGGGGGGAAAGGAAACCTTTTCTTTGGCCTTCTGCAGAGAACTCTTCGTCGACGGTGCCACGGCGTCATGAGCGTCGCCCGGGCTTCGATGTTGGGACCGTGCAATGTACGTTGGGCGTATCGAGCTTGGAGATTTTGGAGGTGTTCGAAAATGGGGGGAATTTTTACGTGTTCGTGTACTAAGTGTGACGGATAACGTCTGTCTAGACGGAAAATACTACGGCAGATTGCTCTTTCGCAGCTCTCCAACTGTCGGACGTATCTGTGAGGTAAAGTCGAATAGAGTAACGATCTATATGCTACTACTGGTCTTATGAACGTTTTATACGTGTTTAGCAGAGTTTGAGGATTACATCCACGAATTCTGCCTCTTAGAGCATATAGAATGTTAGATCTGTTTCGGACTTTTTTGAGTGTGTTTTGAAGATCGGATTTCCAATTGTTGTATTGATTGAATGTGACTCCCAAGTATATAGTGTCCTCCTGAAGTTCGAGATTTTCACCCCATAACCTTAGTCGGACGTCGTTTTTGTTGAATTTACGTGTTTGAGTGTAATTTGGGTGATGGAAAAGTATTGTTTGTGTTTTACTTGGGTTAGGTGTTATTCTCCATTTGCTCGCCCACGTACTGATCCGGTCTAGGTGGCCCTGCGCTATGCGGTTGCATAGTGTCGACGTCCTCGCCGTGGTCCATATCGCCGTGTCATCTGCAAAAAGCGAAATCTTTGTATCTATATTTAAAGGATGGGGAATATCGTATGTGAAAAGGAGGTAAAGGAGGGGGGCGAGAATCGATCCTTGCGGAATTCCCGCTCGTGGAATAAATGGTTCGGAAAAGGAATTTTGTACTTTTATTCTGATGCTGCGGTCGGAAAGATAAGAAACTAAAAGTTTAATCAGATGGAGGGGGAGATGGATATCCTGAAGCTTCCGAATCAGACCGGCATGCCAGACCTGATCGAACGCTCTCTTGATATCGAGAAAAGTAGCGAGAACGCAGTCACCAGTATTCAAAGCTTTTGTTACGTCGGTATGTAATTTCAAAAGGGGATCGGAAGTGCTACGGAAGCAGCCCGATAGTGTGTCGCCTAATTATAGGCTCATCGTTAGAGAATTTTTGAACGAAAATTTTGATAATTTATGGATTGGTCGAGGAGGCCTTCATAACTGGCCCTCAAGATTTTAATCTCGTCGATTATTATGTCTGGGGTTATCTAAAATCTCTAGTTCATTCTTCTGAAATCAATAATCGGGATCAACAGGATTACAAGAATGCAAGAAGCTAGCAGAGGAGTAAAGAACAATTCCAATGTAATTCGCAAATCAGTTCGAGATTTTCTTAAACGAGCACGGAAATGTATAGACAAAAATGGAGGACATTTCGAGCAGTTTCTGTGTTTTTTTTCTCTCAATTTAGTATGTATGTATGTTTTGTTTAATTGATTTATTCTAAAATAATGTACATAATTATTTCAACTAGAAAAGAATCGACCTAATTCTGTTCAATTATTCAAAATATTAAAACAATATTCAAGCTATATGAATTTTGAATTATGTACATACAGGCGTTATTTTCTTTTCTTAAAATTACAAATGAGTACCTGGAAAATATACAACGGGTTGGTCTGCAGCTATAAAATTATGAAAAGGGAAACCAATGTATTTAATAATTATTATTCAGTCATTTTGAGATAATTATTGATTCAATAGTTTTAATAATTCATTATCAGGAGTCACTTATAACCAATTCTTGGTATGCAACTTCTTGAAAACTTCGCTTTTAAGTTGAAAATTTGTGCAGTTAAACTGTCTGCGTAAAAAGCACACGTGTCAGTATAGTTTTTTGTGTTGTTCAAATATGCAACCGGATTTTCAAAATTTCGATATAGGTACAATTTTTTCAAGGATACAATAGTTTCATAATTTTTTATTAACCTGGACGTGGATTTTCTTTGTAGTTAAGCGATTCATTTTAGCTTCAAATAAGAAATATGTGTGCCCAATATAAAGCCAATATACAGGCTGGTTCGCTGGTTATGATCTTAGGAAGAATTCAGCAAAATTCATAAAAAAACCTGTATCTTGGTTACAAAAACAGGGTCACGGTCAATAAATGTGGTATATCTAGAAAAATCTTGGTGCCCTCTATTTGCCTCTCAATTTTTTCCGTTTTCCTATGAAACACACTGTATATATATTCCGTTATATCTTGACCTTTACAGATCATTGGCATCAGATATTTGGCATCTGCGGTTGTTCTAGAACAAGAATAAAATCTCAGTTAATTTATTACAAATTTCATAATGTAGGTGGCAAAACTAGTGAAAATTAATTTTGAACAACATACCCGAAATACAACCTACTAGTCTAAGATGTATAGAGCTGAAAAAAACGGTGTTTGAAGGATTGTAGCACCCCCAAAATGAAGGGTTGAAAATTTGTAAGCAGGTTAAGTTGATGATAGAAAAGTGCATTTTGACGGCATAAATGGTTTTCTAATTTCTTTAACCGCCGCCATGTTTATGGAGAGATTTCTTGTGTTATACTGGGTTTTGAGGTTTTCTTAGATATTATGGTTTAACCTTCCTATAATCCTCCATTCAAATTAACTTTGAGGGTTGGAAAATTGATTGTAAAAAAAATAAATGGTATTTTCTTGTTGCATCATATAGTGTTGTATCGTTTGTTGAATTGTTTTATATTTTTGTTGGTTGTTTCATGTTGTTTTTGTTTTTTATCCCTGTTTTGTTATTAGGATTTATCCTGTAAAACAGTGTACGTGAAATAAATGAATAAAATAAATAAAAATTCGAAAATACGACCTTTCCAGCATTATTTTCAAATTACCATTTTCGTAGTACCCAACAGGCTCCTCAAATGAGATAAACAAAGTTCTGAAGCAAAGGCACACTCTGAACATTTTATTAGTGTTTCAAATTTAAAAATTCTCATGATCGAGTGTAAAGCTTGAAAGTAAACAACGTGAATCAACAGTCTTTTTAGGAGAATCAACTAGGAAAGGGCGTACTTGAAACTTCACGTTATTAAAGAGTCAAACATCAGAAAGTTTCCCGCAAAATATGTGCTAGTACTTCGTATGCAAATAGCTCTTTGAAGAACTGGTAGATGCGACGACACTTTGAATAATGTGATAAACATCAGCCTTATATTACTGTACTGGAAAAGGTTAATTTATTCACTCCCACTAATAATGTACAAGATGACATGTAATTAGTGCCTGGGAAACTTGATGGCAGTGGCGTAACATGGAGAATTATTCGACCAGTGGCTTCTAAACTTTACTATGCCGACATTCCGTTGCTACCGAGGTTGTCACATTGTTACTCAAACTTTTAAGGTAACAAATTTTTTCCTGTTACAGTGTTAGATCCCTATAAAAAACTCTACATACCTAAATTAACCTTTTCATTCGTTTTTTTTTGGATTCCCTCTTATCAAGGTAGGTAACAAGTTGTGTCATCATTTTTGACAAAGATAAATTATATCTTATATATATATATATATATATATATATATATATATATATATATATATATATATATATATATATATATATATATATATATATATATATAAAAAAGAAATTTATTTCTTAAAACGTAATAAAAAAACTTTTATTGAACATTTTGAAGTTTATATATATATATATATATATATATATAATTCGAATGAATAATTATATATATATATATATATATATATATATATATATATATATATATATATATATATATATATATATATATAAACTTCAAAATGTTTAATAAAAGTTTTTTTTATTACGTTTTAACAAATAAATTTCTTTTTTCATCTAGGTATGCAACCAGACAAATATTCTTACTATAGAAATTTGATTCGAAAGTTCAACGTTTTTGGGTCATAGATAAATACATACGCAAAAAAATACATTTTCGACTGTTAGCAATTCCCTGAACAACACTAGACTGAATGAATAAAAAGAGCCATATTAGCGTTTTGCATGGATAGCTAAAACTGAACTCGGAGAAGAGAAATCCCTCGAGAAATCCTGAAAAAGGTTATTTAAAAGCACTTTATTCAGGATCGGTTGATTCTTCTAATTTGAGACTTCCACCTGAGCTTCTCTTCATTCGGTAACTACTTTGAAAATTGCAGTCACTTTAGATGCTGAGTGGATCTCACTCAGTTATGGTTGCTGGAAATAACGTTCATTGATTTTCATTCAGTTAATTTTCGGTGCTAGATGAAACTTCTAAATGTCACATCATCGGTTTGCTCAAACTTATCACTGTATAATTCTATTAATGTTTTCGTTTTGTCATATATGTATATATCTCGGTATATATATATATATATATATATATATTTATAAAAATATATATATATATATATATATATATATATATATATATATATATATATATATATATTTATGAATATAAATATATATATATGTATATATATACATATATATATATATATATATAATATATATATATATATTATTAAATATATATATATTTATATATATATATATATATATATATATATATAATATATGTATATATATATATGTATATATATATATATATATATATATAATATATATATATATATATAATATTATATATATATATATATATATATATATAATAATAATAATAATATTTATTGATCTCAACAATTATTCACATTACATATATAACAATATTGCACTGAACAAAATAAAGACAAGTCAAAATGAAAAGAACTTACTTTTTACAAAATGTAATAAATTCATTTATTGAATAAGGTTCGCCGTCCAAAATGAAACTATAAATGCGATTTCTGAATAACTTAAAATCTTCAACAACTTGTAAATGCTTAGGAAGCAAATTAAACAAACGCATGGCCATATACAGAGGTCCTCTTTCAAATCTAGTTGTACCATGGATTGGAAAGAAGAAGGGATGAATTTGCCTAGTATTATTTTTATTGATATATGGTAAAAAATAACTTTTCTGCAACTTGAGGAAGACAAAAAGACGATAATTGAATAGACCAAACACTGTTTGTATTCTGTTGGATCTAAAAACTCCACGGCAGGATTCTCGAAAGCCCAAACCACACATTATCCTCAATACCCTTTTTTGAATGAGAAAAATTTCGTCAGCACTAGACGAACTGCCCCAAAAGATAATTCCATACGCTAGTACAGATTGGAAACTGGCGAAGTACAGAGTTCTCATAACTGCAGCCTCTACCTTGCTTCTGATCATGATAAGCATATAAGCAGCAGAGTTCAGAGTCTTTCTCAACTTAGCCGCATGATGATCCCACCGTAGATGTTTGTCTATAGCAACACCCAAGAAATTAACTGAGTCCTCCAAGGTTACAGTATTGCTACCAAGGCACAGAGAGGTAGGATAGCCTTCCACAGACTTTCCGCCGCGAAAGAAGATACCCTGAGTCTTGCTATGATTTAGAATTAGACCATTGTTGTTACACCACTTATCTACAGCCAAAACCGCATCCCTACCCGCCTGGATACAGGATGCGATATCCCTTGATATAACCAAGAAATTGCTGTCGTCAGCATATAGAATTGACCTACAATTATCTGATGGCTTTATGTAGCAAAGAGAGTTTACAAAGATAATAAAAAGCAAAGGGCCCAGCACACTTCCCTGAGGAACGCCTCTAGTAAGATGTCGCTCCTCAGAGGAGTGAACTGTACCATTTAAAGTGAGAACAACTCTCTGACGACGATTGCTCAGGTAGCTCTCGACAAACTTCAAGGAGATATCTCTAACGCCATACAGCTCAAGCCTAGATAGTAAGGCCTTATGCCCAATAGAGTCAAAAGCCTTAGTCAAGTCGAACAGCAAAGCCAATGGAACCTCGCCATCCTCAAGCGCCACAAGAACAGCATTTACCAACTCGAATATAGCAGTCTCAGTGCCCCTATTCCTTGTAAAACCATGCTGACTATCAGCAAGAACATTGAACTTTCGAAAAAAATTGAGGAGTCTGAGAGCCAGAACTTTCTCAAATATTTTGGAAAAACTTGATAGAATGCTAATGGGCCTATAACTACTCAAATCAAATGCATTTCCCTTTGTAAATAGTGGCTTAACCAAAGCAACCTTGCGGTCATCAGGAAAGCAACCTTCTCTGAATGCACAGTTGATAAGATGTGCAAGAGGGCCACATATAATATGGATACTTTTTTTTATGATGGACATGGGAATTCCATCATGACCAGAGGAATTAGACGGTTTTAGCATCTTCACAGCTGCTTTAACATCACTCTCTGTGACATCAAAAAAATAAAATGACTTACTTATACCGTGCGAGGTCAGCGGGAACGAAGCTGCAATAGAAGGTTTACCAGTTTTTAGACCGGCAATGGCTCCAACGAACATGTCATTGAACCTGTTACATAGTTCAATGGGATCTTCTGATTGTAAGGGCAAACCTTTCTCACAGTTTTTACCTGATAGAGAGTTTATTACCCTCCAGACTGCCTTTGACTTGTTTGGGGAGTTTGCTATGAAGTTGCTGTAATGAGATTTAAGAGCCTGGGTAATTGAATAGTCATAATGCTTCTTATAGGTTCGATAAAGAGTTCTGAACTCTGGTCGAGCTTCAGAAACAACAAGAAGATTATCTAGTATTTTCTTCCTTCGCTTGATAGCAGGATTTAGCTTATATATCTGACTACGCGATCTATCCACCACTTCCCTCAAAGGACAATGAATGTTGAAGATTGATTGGAAAACAGCAACAAAAGAGGACCATTTAGTATTTACATCCTTCGAAAGATTATACATATCATCCCATGAAACAGCAGATAATGCTACAAGAAAATCACTTACAGCCTTTTCACTCATCTGTCTCACCGAAACTTTTTCAATCCGACACCTATCAACTGGTATTTCAGGAATAATAAATTTCAAAGCAACATGATCTGATATATGATATTGCAATGTTTCACAGATGCCGCTAATATCTGTCAACATATCATCTAAACATGAACCAGAGATAGGACGAGTAACACATTTAAAGCTTATACTAACATTGAACATTTGGATTGAAGAAAGAAACTCACTACAGTCACTGGAATCTGACAAAATATTAATATTAAAGTCTCCAGCAATTACAAACTTACATTTTTCAGAACGACATTTATATATATATATATATATATATATATATATATATATATATATATATATATATATATATATATATATATATATATATATATATATATATATATATATATATATATATTTTGGATTGATTGGGCCGATACTTGGTGTAAATTAATAAACATATTGAAACAATGGTTAAAAATAACAATTTACACATTTATTATAAAAATTAACGCATGACGCACGTTTCGGTGGAATTCACCTTCTTCATATGCTAATGGCAAACTAACTATGATTCTCTGTTATATCGAAAACAAGAAATGACAAATTATGTAGAAGGGGTAAATACATAGATGGTTACAAATAATTATTAGAAAAGGAAAAACCAATTCTGAACTGCTAGTCAGGTAGTTCGGTAATTTTGAAAAGATTGAGAAGGGGGCTTGAAGTATGATCGATTTGGCTATTCAATAGGAGACCGGAATGCCTGTATTTATTTATCTGTAATGATTCTTAAAAATTAAGTTTAATTCCCTTACTTTCAGTATTTAATATTTTAAAATCGAAATTGAATGTGTGATTTTCTTGGATTAAATGGTTTGCATAATGTGAATCCGACTTCTGATTAACAAAGCTACGTTTGTGTTCTGAAATTCTAGTTTGAAAACTTCTGAAAGTTTTACCAATGTAAAACTTATCACAATCGCCACAATTAATTTTATAAACTCCTGATTTATTATCTTTATGAACTTTGGATTTATTATTTTTTATATGATTTCCTAAATTATTACCGGTGTGATAAACAATGTTAATGTTGTGCTTAGATAAGAGAGATTTAAGTTTTTTACTTGAATTTCCGATGAAAGTGAGGCTGTTATATTTGATATTATTTTTAGTAAGGGGGTACACCTGGTTAATCGCATTTTTGAAAAACTTTTTATCTATCATATTGTCTATAATATTAGGATCATAATTATTATTTACGGCAATTTGTTTAATTATATTTTTCTCGATGTTGAAATTGGCGTTCGAAAGTGGAATATTTACTAAACGATGTACCATACTATTGAAAGCTGCCATTTTGTGTTGGAATGGATGTAGGGAAGTACTATGTATGACGCTATCAGTGTGCGAAAAATTGAAAAATTATGTTTGTTATCTACTTTTGTTATTTTCAAATCCAAATAGTTAATTGAGTTATCTTTTTCCATCCCTAAAGTGAATTTTATATTAGGGAGTAAAGTTTTAATGAATGTTTGAAAGCAATCTAGTTGTCTAAGAGTACCAGTGAAACAACAAATAATATCATCCACATATCTAAACCAATAAACGAATTGCCGACTAAAAGGATGAATATGAATTGACTGTTCCAAATTATCCATGAATACTTCAGCCAACAAAGGGCTCAGAAGGTTTTCCATAATTAAGCCTTCAGTACTGCCTTCAGTACTGCTTGTAAAACACCTAGGTTCTAATATTATTAAAAATGAGTATAACAAATACAACGCCAATTTATCAGAAATGTCCATTGTAAAATCAATCAAACAAAAACCAGGCTATCCAATCAGACCAGTAGTGTCATTCACTACAGCACCTTCAGTGTTTTTGTCGCAGTTTCTAATAGTTTTCTGCCATTAAAATGGCAGAAGTTAGAAAAGTAGGCATAAACTCTATCCATGTACGAAATTTTAACCCTCTGACCCAAACTAGAGGAATTGTGGAAGTGAGGAAATCCTCAAAAACCTTGAAAAACCAAGAAACCTCTACATAAAAATGATGACAGTTGGGGCAAAAACTTTATACCACCAAAAGACGCTTCCGCTACATTAACTTTATTCGATTAGAAATTTTCAACCCTCCAACTTAATTTGGAAGGGTTTGAGAATGCAAGATTCCTGAATTGATGAGGCGGATACTTGATAAATAGGTCAATGAACATATTGAGACATCGGTTAAATAACAATTCGCACGTATATTAAAAAAACGGTTACGCAAATTGTACGTATCGGTGTGACTTCCTATGATAAAATTCATCAAGAAACGTTTTTTTAGCTCCATTCACCATTCAAAAACCCCAAGCAATAAGAGCCCTTTCAGACTTGGATACTGTATCCGAGATACGCGTATCCCAGATACAGAAAATACATGCGTTTATATGTACGTTTTCACACTGCATTCAGCACAGCATACCGTATCGCGATACTAAATTTCTGAATCTCGCTCATTCAGTCGCCGGCGACAGTATCCGAATCCGGGATACCGAATTATCATTGTGGCTTATGGACCTCTTCAGACTTGCATACTTTTGCGATTCAAAAAGCACAATAGCATAGGTGTACAATATTTTTATTATTTATTAGTAGAAGTGAAGTGGAATAGAACGGTTTTTCGATTGTACCATGGAGAATAAAGTTTTTGATAACGAGAAATTTATAAGTTTGGTAGAACCGAATTCTTGTATATGGGATACAAGTAATGAAAATCATTTCGACAGAAATATAAAACAAAAATGTTGGGTGGAAATTACCAAACAGATGTGTGAAAATTTTGAAGAAATGACAATTGTTCAACAAAATGAATATGGTAGGTATATTTATAAAAGTAATTATACAGTGCATTCAAAAAGGAATGCATAAATTCATTAGCTAAATAAATCAAATTATTATATTATTAAAAATTCTCGAAACAAGACGATTATTTGTCGAAAGCTTACTGATTTTTACAATAATCATCTCAAGATGGATAACAAAAATTAAATGAAATATTTCAATAATATTGTTTATTAGCGATGAATAAGGAGTTTATTCGTTAATTTATATTGCTTTTAAGTTTTTACGGATTGCAGTGAAAACCCTTTAGATAAGCGAATTGATGTTTAATTTGTATTAATCAGTGCAATACTATCTAGTAACTGTTCGCAAACTATCAAGTAAATTGTAAGTTACGGAAATAAATTATACATGGTACACTGTAGTTAGGGCCCAGAAATATAATATACCACAGCATAGCGCACTCTTCTATGTCCATTTCATAAAAAGCACCGTACAGCACTGATATTGTACTGATAAAATTTATTTACAAAACTATATTCTAACAAAAGTATCTTGACTGTATCTGGCCTAAATTCTGTATCCCGCATACAGTATCTCGGATACAGTATCCTAGTCTGAAAGGGCTCTAAGAGTTTCGGATATTTTGTTTATAATTAATTTCCACATCTTTTGCCGCCCCAAAATTTTTTTACTCAAAGTTTGATATGCCATTATTCACTGAATTCACGGGAATTTTGATAATTTCGTTGTGCCTCGACTACAACTCCAGATACAAACTTCTGGATTGAAATACCACTCCTGCACTAGACTGTTGACTTTCGATTCCGTGTATTAGTCTATTATTTTTGGAGAAATTACAACTAAAAACAAGTAGTTCGACTGTGATTGTAACTTTAATATTTGATTATTATTACAGAAGTTAGGTAGAAGAAAATGACAATATCTGAATGATTCACTTTTTCTGCTTACTCAGCACAGAAGTAATCTGGTAATAAGTTACCACACTCCCTTCTCCATTCTATAATAAAGTCTGGTGAAAATTTACATCTATCAGCTCTTTCAGAAATAATGGAAAAGAATATTGATATGGATATTGTTGATTATTCAGGAAGTTGGTAATAAATTCGGTTAATTCATAATTTGTTTGATGTTAGTCATGGTAATGTATTATTGCATGTATGCCATACGAATAAATATAGTATGGTAAGTCAAGAGCTATCTTATACAAATACTGTCAAAGAATCTCTTCTAGAATCTTCCAAATCGGTTATTATGCTACACTATTTTTACTGTATATCAACGTTCTATTAGATTCACCTGGAAGCACGTCAGATCAGCTCTATTATTTCTAGTACCTACACAAATCTGGAACTCCGATATACCTTTGACGGCCAATCTGCAGCTAATATCAGAACAAATTCGTTAAGCTTACTGTATGTGCTATAGTTAGTACCATCGTATATAACTAGAACCTTTGTTAGTCGTATTTCCTCCGGAAATAATAGACTATTGCAGCGGATCAAAAGTCAACTGTCAGTTGCGGGTGTAGTTTTTTTAACTGTTTTAGAGCTCCTAATCCACAATTTTCGATATTTTTTTTATGGCTGATACCGATATATATATATATATATATATATATATATATATATATATATATATATATATATATATATATATATATATATATATATATATATATATATATATATATATCGGTTATAGATGACTACGGTTTGTTATTTCGTCTATGCGTTTCGGAGAATTCTCTACCTTCTTCATTAGATTTATTTAAAGTTAATGCCCTACATACTCTACAATAAATACAATAAGATAAGTAAACTAAATAGACTGAAACACATAAAAATGTGATATACTACATATACTATAATTTTTTTCGAGGCAAAAGGAAACTATCAAAATTTGGGTAAATTTCTCTACCTGCGCCATTTTACGTAAAAATCATTGTTTACATTACAACTTTTCTTGGTATTTATTGCCATCTCCAGCTGCTTCCATGAAACCAAATGAGCCGAAATAAGGTATATGGGATTATTTTTGTGACAATAAAACTATCGAGAGTTCTGTAAATTTTTCAGACCACCGCCATTTTTACGGAGATCTTATTGTTTTCATAAATATATGTTGTATAATTTGCTTCAACTCCACAGCTTCTGCAGATTGAGTTAGTGGGTTGATATTTGGTACGTAGATTGAGTTAATTTTGAAAAAAGATCCTAGGTGGGTCTCAACTATTTTCCTTTACTGCGCTGCAGTTCGCGGAGACTATTTCGTTCGAATCGCATCTCGAATTTTTAGTCGAATTAGCGAATTTTCTAGTTTTTTATGAATATAAGGAATTATATTCAAATTTTTATTTTGGTTTGCTATTAAAGCGTGATTACTCAAACCATAATTTATTCCGTACATTTTGTAACAACCAGCAACGCTTCGAAAATCCTATTCATAAACTCATCTTTGCAGTAATTCTTATATCTTAAGATTAACTTGAGAGGAAATGCTACTATTCACTGATTTCTGTTACATTTTAGCCATTCGAAAATCTGCATGAATATATATTTGATAGCATTCACTATGAATTAATGGAAAATTCGAGGAAATCTTCCGTCGCAGCATGATCATTATTGGATTAAGTCGCCGTGAAATAACAATGCATACTTTCACATGAGGATATTTATTCGATCAAACAATTATTGAACAGATTGACAGATGAATGATAACAAAATTTTTATTTTAACCTCATCTTTCTAGTTTGCAAAATTTTCATTTCTAATTGTAAAACAACTTGGAAATGGCAGAGGCAATAATTTCAGACTGGTAAATTAGTTTATGGAAAAGTTGATTCTGAAATAAAAATCCTCCGAATATAATTATTCGTGTACTTACTTATTTTCCATTTTACCCCAAGAAGATTATTCGTGTTCAAGTTCCTGTTTTCCCTATCGAAAATAGGATTCATCATTCTTATCAATTCTTTTCATGGTAGTAATGAAGTTGCCATCTACGAAAAATTCTTAGCTATTTCCTTGGAAACATTTGAATGAATAAATAAATTGTTCCTTTTTTTAGCTAGAGGAAATATGGTAGATATTTTATATTATTCATGAAATAATTTCAGTTATTTCAAATTGTTCCGGAAAACTTGATTAATACTATATACTATAAAAATTAAAAGAAATTAAATAATTTTGAATAAGAGAATGAGCTCAAGAAGCTGGTATACCGAGAGCTTTATATCTCTAAACTATTTAGGAAAACCAGAAGTTGAATCCTGGATATGTTCTTATCTTCGATTCTTGGTGTTTTCTAACTCCTAGGATTTCATTTCAAATTCCACTCCTAGGGTTTTTCACTCTAAATTACACTCCTGGGGGTTTTGCTAAAATGTTTATCAGGAAACTTCAGTTTACGAAACAAAAAACTTGTTTGTTGCGTGGACTCTAATTCACAATTATTCGGTTCTTTGAATAAAAAAAAAACTAAGAGATGAGGAAATCGTTTTTTTTCTGAGCAAAAGGAAACACAAATTTTCATCAACGCAACAAGCACAAAAAACTCAAAGTTAAGAAAAGAAACTTTATCCTATAAAATCTAAACTGAAAATAAATCAATGAAAATACATTATATTAAAGGATTATTCAACTGTTTCAGAATATAAACATTTTTTTTTATATCGGGGACCATTATGAATTTTGAGTTGAATAGTGCAAATGAAATTCTAAATTCATAAATTTGATCAATACAGTATAATCGATGGAGTTGTTTATCAATAGGACGCATTCGATATTCAAGAAAGAGTATAATCGATGGAGTTAATCAATAGGATGAAACACCTACCGCTTCCTAGCGCATTCGATATTCAAGAAAGTTTTTCGATATAAAAAGGGAATACTCTTTGCATTTAAAATTGAATTTTATTATTCCGAAAAACTTTATTTCTGCTTGGGAAAATAATTTTGATTTAGTGAAACTATAGATTCTCATTTTGTTAAAAATACATGACAATTCAGAGTACTACTTCTTCGTCAGATGTTGAATAAACACTGGTAAAATTCTACAAATGAAGGTATATTCATACACAATCTCAATTATGTACTTTCATATTAGAGAAATACTCTGGGATCTCAAACCGAACAACTACTAGGTACTGCATTGTTGAACATTATTGATTTGTAAAGATTCTAGAATTTTCAATATTAAATCCTTATTCTCCCTATTTAATATTCCAATGTCTGATCTAAATGAATGGGTTTCATTAATTAAGTAATTTGCATAATGAGGCTCTAACTTTTCATTATCAAAACAACGTTTATATTTCGATCTGTTTATTATTCTAATCTGAAAATTTCTAAAAGTTCTACCACTGTAAAATTGGTCACAACTATCGCAATTATTTTCATGTAGATACTGCGGACATCTCGTTTTCATGAATTTAAGATTTATTATTCTTAATGTATTCGAGAAGCTACATATTGTTTCGCCAAAAATGTGATTTAAAATAAATTGGAACACTATATTTAGTTTTTTTTGTGACTGGATAGATAAACTTGAGAAGTGGAGTATGTAAAATTAATTACGGTAGTTGTGACAAACTTTACAAAGGTAGAACTTCAGAAATTTTTAAATTAGAATTTCAAAACATAAATGTAGTTTTGATAATATCAAGTTAGGCTCTGATTTTGCAAATCATTTTATCAATGAGAACCACTCATTTAGCTCAGACTTTGAATTATTAAATAGGGAGAATAAAGTTTTAAAATTAAATTTTCTACAACATTTACATATCCATAAAATCAAATACTTTGTTCTTCTACTCAATGATCATTTGAAACACACTAATAGTTCCTTATTTAACTTCTTCAACAATAGTATCTCTCTCTCTAGTTTCAACATTTCGCAAAGAAGTAGTACTTCGAAACGACAGTCATGGATTTTTAACAAATATATTTGAAAATTGTTATTAATATTGTTTCATTATAAATATAAATTTTCGCCGAGTATCTGCCTTATCGATTAGTAATTTTGATGTTTTTAGAACGGTCTCAGAGAAAATATCCATCTAAATATGAATTTCAGAAGATCCTGCATTCATCATAGTCGATCTGTAAAATTAAGATGAATGTTTTTGTGAAAAATTTTTAGCGATGCTCTTCAAATTTATTTTAGGGCACTAAGTAATATTTGAAAAATCTATATTTAATGTTATCAAAAGTACTGAAAAATAATAATAAGGATAATAATGATACTTTATTCTCTCTCTTCCGCGGAATCCAGTGAAGTGCTCTATGTAACCGAGGTGACAACAGAATGAAAATTTATCAGCGAAATATATAGGTATAGTATGAATTAGCTCAAATGGATACAAATCAAACATAATTACTACAACTGAACAATCATAAGAAAACAGTCATCACATCACAGCAATAATATTGATTGATACAGCGATTTCATAATAACATATTGGATCGAAATTCTTATATTTCATATTTTATAATAAGAAATAATTTGATCGTTATAGTATCAATCCAATCTTGAGACTTATGTTTGAAAAACGATTTCATTAATGAGGCTTTTGACTTCGTTATATATATATATATATATATATATATATATATATATTATATATATATATATATATATATGTATATATATATATATATATATATATATATATATATATATATATATATATATAAGGTAAGAGCACCAGTTGTCGACACGTTAAGAAAAAAAAATCAGTTATTCTGGCACAGATTCCAGTGAATTGAAGTTCATATTTAAACTACCATGCCTACCGGATGTTCATAGTTTAAGCTTTACGTGGAATCAGAAATTGGGATGATTTTTAACCAAATAAGGAAAAACTTAATTTTTTGTAAATATCTGCAAATGTCCCTGTGCTCGACACGCTAAATTAAGGATGTTCCAGTTCTTGACACCTTAAATGCTCCAGTAGTCGACACATGTAAATAACATCAGTTTTGATCATGGAAAATTACCTAACAAGAAAAGTGTATGTTGTTAAAGCAGGAAACAATAATAAAATATTCAACACATTTGTGAATTAAATATCTAATAGAAAGATTGTAAGAACAAAAATGAAACAAAAACTTTCTTTAGTCACTTTTATAGTTTATTAATTGCTAAGGTATTGAGAAATCGGTAGCTGGCCCTTTTCCCAAGTGTCGTCAGTTCGGGAGTCTCGACTCTACTGATTATCTGATCGGTTTCAGAATGCACCTCTTCCCAGTCAGAATCTTCTGATTCTCGGTATGAAATCCTGTCTGAATCCTAAGAAGAAAACTCTGGTGGCAATGGTTGTTTTGTCTTTATCAACTTAAGTTTCTTCTGTTCTGTGCTAACCGAGGTGCTAACTCTTTCTTGGCATCTTTTGCTTTTTTCCTTTCTTCGTTACGCCTTTCTTATTTACGCCTTTCTTCTTTACGCGTTTCTTCTTCTTCTTGTTACTTACATTCTTTTCTTTTATAGTACTCTATCACAGCAGGTAGAATTTCTTTTTTTCGTTTTTTGGCTGTGAAGAATGTTCTGGCCACAGCAAAGCTAGTTTGAAAGGCGATAACAAAAAAGGCAAATGTTATTTGTACTGATCCGTATTGAATGAATAAATCATCGTAGTTAAATTGGGCTCTTTTCACATAAATATTTTCTTTTCCTCGACAACCGTGTCGACTATAGGAGATTACCACACCAAAGATCACACTCCGTTCCAATAGTCGACATGGGGTGACGAATATTGGATCTAGTTATCGTAGAGTAAAGTTACATATACATATCTGTATCAAATGAGCTGAACGTTCAAACCACACTGAGTTATTATCTTATGAAAATGTTCCTTTTCTCGACACCCCTGTGTACTATAGGAACATAGCACTTTTCGTGTACCAGTACTCGACATATGCCAAAAAATATGTCAAAATCTTAAAAAACCACAATATACTTACCTGGGCTGTAGCTTCGAAGGTTTCTCATTTAATTGAACACAACAGAAACATTTTTAGTCAAAAAATACCACTAAACAACACCACAACAAAATTAGCTTTTCTTAACCTACACCTTAACAAATACTGGTTATTGGCGGGAAAAGTCGAGGTTGCTGGAAAAACTTCAATTGCATTCTTGTATGTTAGTGAGTTTCCATGGCATAACTATGGCAATGTGCACTAAAAAGTCGGAGCTACCATTGGTTATTTCGGGAAGCCGATGTTTGCTATTGTTACGTTATTTTTGCCAATAATTACAATGGGTGTCGACTACAGGTACAGTGTCGACAATTGGTGCGTTTACCTTATGTGGTATATGATGGAAAATAATAATATAAAAGGCCGTGGAACAGCAAAACTATCATTCCCAACATCCTCCCCCCTTTTATTATAGAGAAATAAAATTGGAAAAAATTGCAAAATCAATTATACTTACACCAAAGCATAACTATGAGAAAACTAAAACGTTTTGGTATTTTACTAGGCCGTCCACTCCTTGTTACAACCTTCTCCGAAGTTTCTTGTACTTTCCACTTGTCTTTATCTCTCGGTTTGGTTTCACTCTTCTTCGTGTTTATTTAAAATCAATTCGTTTTTGTCACGTTTCTTGTTATCTGAAGAAACATATACGATGTCTCCGACTCTCAAGGTACTCGACCTTTTGTGCCCAGAATGTACCAGTTCCGCTAGATATTCTTTTTCCTTAACTACTCTGACCAATCTTTCCCACCATCCTCCCCACCAAGCAGCTGTGGGAGAATTAAAGATCCATTCAATCTGCCTAACTGAGAAATATTCGATAATTTCCTTCCAGTCAACTTTTTTAAGTAGATTATTCGTTCCTCGTGTTTGAGTCAAATTTTCATTCGTGGAAAGTTCTAAATGCCCTTCAACCCATGGGAGGTGAATCTCATATGTTCCTTCGTCATTGGTTTCGATATTTTCGTTCATGAACATTTCGAATCTTGATCTACATGTGATTATTTCATCAAATTCTTTCACGATATCTTCTTCACTAAGATCGGATGAATGTATGTATAGATATATATATATATATATATATATATATATATATATATATATATATATATATATATATATATATATATATATATATATATATTGTAGGCTTTAATTTATTACCATTTTAATATTATTATCGTTCTGTGGATTTGTACTTGCTAATCTTACAAAATAATTTGGGGTTCCAGTTATTCTGCTGAAGGTTTGGCAATATTTTAGGAGGATTTATTGCACGAAAAGCACTGTTGTAAGAGTACAATAGAAAGATTAATGATTTGTTTTTGAAAAAAGGAATTTGATGCAATGGCTGATATCCATCACAGAGAACATTATCATTTTTACTCGTTTTCTCGAATATTTCCTGATAACTGAAGAAATCGGAAGAAAATTATGGGCAATATTTTGCACGATGTTATCAACTTCATTTCAGAGAATTTATAAATTCCGCTAAAGATGTAGCTTCGTAACTGTAAGCATACTTGGAATAGATATGAAATATCGAATGGGAGTTGAGTAGATTATTACTTCTTTGAATATTGTCACAAGAACACATAATAGTACAATGGTACAAGTGTATAAGTGAGCCTTTAGAGCACGATGCAAGTGCTTCAATATTCATACTTGTATCATACATGATTTTTTCGCTGCATCATTTCTTCAATAGCAATACTGCAAATGCATCAGGATAATGTTCCTTATATTTTAATACATCTAATCAGGTATGTAATGGATATCGATTGTTGTTTTAAGTCTTATTTGATAGTTCATATGATTGATACTTCTAAAATAGTTGCAAATCAAAGAGAACTCTCATCCAAAATTTTAAAGTTAGCTGAAGATGGTGAATCAAAATTGATACCACAAAAATCCAGAAATTCCTATTGTAGAGAATATGAAAAGTAAGTGAAAATGCAATTCCAATAATGCAAATGATTTTTAAATATCAAGCAATCAGAAACATTCAACATTCACTTCAAATAGTTGTATATATTTTTGATGTAATTTGACACATGTATAAAAATTTTGAATCTTGTTTACAACACGGCGTGTTTTAATCTTGAGATTTCGCAGGCTTTTCAGATCATATAACAATAATTATGATGCAGGTATAATAAAAAACTATTTCCGGTATATTGGAGACGGAATCACATATACTTAGCTGTTAAAAATTTTAGACTTAGGGTATGATGTCTATCGGTGGTCTCAGAGAAAAAAATGGCGTCTGTAGATCAATTCAATTAAAGTAAAATATAGAAACACAGTTCATATAAAGAAAATAAGATGAATGCTTATTATTGTTCAAATAGACGGCTTCGCATTTTTATCACCACAGGATGATCAATAGAAGAATATCATTTTGTTTTTTCGAACTACTCAAAAGTAGTTATTTTGAAATGGATAATCTCATATATTGATCATTCGTTCTATTTCTTATAAAATTTAAGGCCCATTTCATATAGCATACCTCATACCTATAATCAACCATTTTCGAAATAAAATTAATTTAACAGAAAAATTACTCTTGTAATTCACATAGGTTAGGATTACGATAAAATTCAAACTAATTTGGAGGAAATATCATCTTATTTTTCAAAGAATCATAGAAAATATAAAAACTTCTATTTTAGAAATAAAATGCATCTTTGATATTCTGTTCAAATCAACTTGACTTTTACGGTAATCAAATCAGTGTAAAGAAGCCATTTTTTTTTGTGAAAATAGTTTCATTTCCAAAATTGTTCATTAAAGATATATGGTATACTGGATGAAATTAGCATTAAATTTTACGAAGAATCGAAGGAATATTTAATGATATATAGGTTAATCTATCTGAAAATATTGATTTTAGGGCATTCCAATTGCTACAAAATCGTTTTTTTTATCTCCTGTTTCAAATCAATTTCAAAAATCAACATTCTCTATTTTAGCAATTGAAAATATTCATTAGATTTTCCATATATAAGCTGTGTTTCTAAATTTTGCCGTAATTAAATTGATGAGCAGAAGTCATTTTTTTCTATATACTGATATTATTTCGAAAACGGTTGATGAGTATAGGGTATGCTTCATGAGTGAAGTTCACATTTATTCTTAATAAAGTGTGAAAGCATAGAACTATAATATAATTTTAAAGCTTTTCAAGATTAATAAGTTTTTAATCACTAATGTTTATTTTGCAAAAAATATCTTCAATATGAATTTTTTTGGTACATATTCCTTAACTTGACGTTAACGTAGTCAAAAATGGTGAGATCTAATAGAGTCGAAACAGTAATTTGTTGTTTATGTGTTCGAATAAATGCCTGTATTTTATTATTCACTATTTTGGAGTGAAGTTAATTAACTTTCATAATTCAAATTCGCGGTGTTACATCGACTTTGGTCAATAGTATAGTTTACAAACTTTTATATTTTTTAATTGTTTCAGGTAAGAATTCGACCTTGGACTGAAACAGTTGGAGCTGTAAGAGGGATCATTATTTATTGTAGGCAGAAAAAGGTTTGATAAAGTGAATAACCAGCAATGGAAGGTCTCCGTAGTCTAGCGGTAAAGTTTATCGTTTGTATAGCTACAATCGTAATTTCAGACCGATCATCCTCTTGGGAGTTGTATATGTCCCACGCGATTTAGTGGTTCAAAAATTTGTATGTCGATATTTTGGGTAATGACATAGATTCAATCATCATTGGCTGTTCAGAACCAGCGTTAAATTGTAGGTCCCTTGTGAGATATTAAAGAAATAAACGAGCAATAATTGGAGTTTTTAATTATTTTACTCAACTTTCCTTTCGTAAGAATAACAACATTGCATTTTACGTCTAATTATTTTTGTTTCATTGCATATCATATTTTCATTTAATCAGTAGGTACCTAGGGTTAATATATATATATATATATATATATATATATATATATATATATATATATATATATATATATATATATATATATATATATATATATATATATATATATATATATATATATATATATATATATAGCTAAGAAAAAACTCGTTGGGTACGCAGCATGCAGGAAGTATACTCTTATAACACTTTTTCCAATATTTCGACAATGTTTATTGTCATCATCAGGGAATGCTACAAAATTATTACAAAGTGAAACCAGGACAATTTGTGGAAAAAAGAACAAATAACTTACAGTGTCCATGAGATTGTATGCATAGATCTTAAATTAAAATTAATCTTGACGTTCATAAAAAAGTGCACACATTCAGAACAAAGTCAGTGAGAGTGAAATTAAAATTGCCATTGTCACCAAATTAGAACCATTAAAGGCAGAAACAAAACAGTCACAAATTAAAATTCAAAATATTGTAAAATTATTATTAACCACTCCATCATACCGGTAATTACATCGTCGGCATGGGAAGTGAAATGAAATTAAAAAAATATATAACCAAAAAGTGAGGCTAAAGCGAGAACATAGAATAGGTGAAAAACACGCCAAGGACCGAGAACTCTTACTCTTAGAGCAACAGAGCACAGCAACGACGACACATCGCCAGCATGTCATCTACTACCAAAAGGAAAGACTCCGAATGTTGAAATTATTAAATTAAACAACTGAAAGATACATGAAACTTATTATGGCGAAAAACGCTAATTAAAACTCCAAAATTCAATCAATCAATAGAGAAGGAGTTTGAAAATCTTTCGTTATGAGGATATTGATCCAAGTGCAATAAGAATGAATATATTTCACTTAGATGTTTAATATCAGTCTTTTTGTTCACACACGAGGATGACTGAGAAATGAAAGCCATTTCCAAAAAAAGTCTCTTATATTTGTTGGACTCTTTAGCTAAGATTTTAGCAGCATCAAAATTGATATTATGACCTTCTTTATGTACATGATCACTAAGTGCACATCTTTCAGGGTGTAATCTACAGTCACTCTTATGTGAACAAATCCTGTCTTTCAATAACCTGTTTGTTTGACCAATATATTCACTCGAGCAATCAGTGGTTGCAGTTGGTCAAACAAACAGGGTTATTGAAAGACAAGCAAATTTCATTGATTAAGTACTTCATAATCCTTGTCGTATACGACTCTGGATTTATCTTCGCAGCTTTGGGTGCATTTTCTATGATTTTGGGTAAATTAATTTTCATTTTCATTATTTCTATAAGACTACACAAAGAAAGCAGCAATGACATTCACTGAACATGATGACAAAAATATTCTCAAACGTCAAAATATCAACAAATAACATGCCTACTATGAGAAGGCCTCATCGGGCAACATTCATCCCTCGGGCCGAATGTTTCCCTCCGGGCGTAAGGATCTATATAACGCATTTGG
Organism: Cynegetis impunctata; assembly: GCA_030704885.1. Lineage (NCBI taxonomy): Eukaryota > Metazoa > Arthropoda > Insecta > Coleoptera > Coccinellidae > Cynegetis > Cynegetis impunctata. The sequence continues at coordinate 209,551 of JARQZK010004371.1, forward strand.
TACATAAATAACTATTTTGTATGATGCATTGCTCATTTTCATTGCTATATTGTGAATTCTTCATGTTGAATTCTAAAGCGCCCTGTAAACGATCAAATTTGTTTGACAAACTTGTTTGACAAACTTCACGTGTGGTTCAAGCAATGGCATAAACGATCAAACCAAATATCAAACAAATTTGTCAAATTCTTCCTTAGTTACGGTTTTCTCGTTGACGTGACGAGACGCGTTCCATGAAAAATGAAGGACACCCTACTGCGTAGCACTAGGAATGATAAAACCCCTCGGCGCATGTGCATGTCGTCAATATTTTTTGAATGTACCTATTATATAAATTAAATAACAATGAAAGTCGATTTTACGAATGAAATGAAAGAAAATTGCAATACATGTATTAATAAGTCGATATTAGGAATAAAATCCGTGAAAATTTAGCAAAAAAATTCATTGTTTGACTGTCGAATTTGAATATCCTATCCCGGCTCATTTTGCTGCAAATTATGAATCAAATTGATGAGATATCTCTATGGATGGGAAGCAGACACAGACGCAGAATCAAGCTTAAGCTATCAACGTCGCTTGGTTACCGTGGCACATAGAACACTTCGACGCATGTTTTGTAGGACTTCGTACATATCGACCTTGGCGCATGCGCATGTCGTAATGCCTATCTAAAAAAACGCTATAATTTTTTATTCTTCGTTGGAAAAAAATTGGGAACAAAACTTCTCTGATGAAATCATATGTATTTTATCGATATCCGTTGGAATTTTTAAAATCGACCAGATCCCAACTTTTTGTAGTGAAATTTAGCTTCACCTCGGGGTAAAACGCTATATTATTTCGTGGGTCGTTAAACTAGAGACACATTCCGTGGGTGGGAAAAAGTGGTAATTCAAATTCCCTAATGAAATCATATGTGTTTTATCGATATCCGTTCGAATTTTTAAAATCGGGCCAGTTACCAACTTTTTGTCGTGAGACTATAACCCCTTTAGCTTCGCCCCGGGGTAAAAATGAGCAGTACGGTTTTGAATTTAGTTATCAAAAATGCCGTCAATCCAATTTTTCATCAAACACTTCAAACACGTGAATTGTTTGACAAACGCATCAAACAAAGCCATAGACTATCAAATAATTTGACCTAAAATTTGACAAGCAAGTTTGATCGTTTACAGGGCGCTTTATATTCTGTCAACCATTATCATATAAAAGTAAGTGGCATATCACTTTGGCTGTGTGGTATTTCACTTTCCTGTTGTAGTTTCTCTGATGATGGAATAAATGTAATTCCGAAAGCTTCGACAATCAAAGAGTTTCGTTTTGACATTTCTGCATTCCTCTATATTCCCTAGTTTTATACTAACTGGTCAGCAAAGACTGCTCACTAATATATATATATATATATATATATATATATATATATATATTTTATATATATATATATATAAATATATATAAATATATATATATATATATATATATATATATACAAATATGTATATATATATATATATATATATATATATATATATATATATATATATATGTGTATATCAAATCAAATCAAAATTTATTAAAAAAAATTATTCAAATTACATGAGTGAACCCTAAATACCTTTGTCACAAGTAAAAAAGGTACTAGTATTCAAAACAAAATTTATTTCTTAACCTAACTTAAATCTAGTAAAATGATCTTCTGAACAATTTTACAATAACATATTAATATAGTTTGTCACCTAAACTGGAAGTTTGTTTGTTAACAAACTTCCCAGATTCAAGTACCTCATGTAATATGACGTTAGCACTAGCTGATACCTGAATATAATGCTCAACAAAACTAACTAATCGAAAACTATACAATACTTATCACCATTGAACTGTAATGAGTTATAAAACTTCGGAGCATAATATAATATAGTTTTTTGAATAAAATTCTTCGTAAATGAAGGGATTTCGAGGTAATCAGCTTGCCTAGTTTCATATCAACACGTTTTGTTAATGTTTTGTTTCCTAATCCATAATATTGACTGATACATGTACATTTTCCTAGCAGTTAAGATATTTGCTTCATCTTACAAAGAAGAGGTAGAGTGTGAACCAGAGATTCCCCACCTTTTTTTTCATGAACCACTTTAAAAATTAGATGGTTTCGGTGATGGGGTCCACCGAAACCAGTAGGTACATTTCTACCATATTCCCAAAAATCGACAAAAAATGCGATGATTAGATCTAACTATGGGAATTTGATTTGCGGATGAGTTCCAACCTCGAATTAACAGTTTTCGAAAAAAATGTGGAAATTGATTGGTTAATTAATTACCTAATTGATTGTGCTGCGAGTGTATGACAAAAAAGTGAAGTTGGTCAATCAAAAAAGTGATTCCACAGCACAAGATACCATTCCATTTCCACTTATGTTATTTAGAAAACACCTTGTTTTTTTGTGTGGTAAAAATAAAAAGAAAAATAGTATATTTATTCCATCATTACACTATTAATTTTTATTGTTACCATATAACATTGTAAGGTTTACATTACATCGTACTATAATAACAGTCGTAATATAATTAAAATTAAAAATTAATAACGTAACGCAACCTCTACAATGACAATTTACAAAATAATCATAACTTCAGGAGGGATATACTTGATGGATTGACAGCAAATTATCAATATTTGGCTCTAGGTTTGTTAGGAATAACCGAAAATCTCCCCGTTCTGTGATATTCAATCTGCTCTTTTTTTGTGAAAGATTTGTAACGACACAAACTTTTTTCGACAAGATATGACGAGAGAAAAACTATCAAAAGCTTTCTCACAATTTCCCACAGTGCACGATACTTTTCGGGTATTTCTGCCTGCAGCCAAAATATTTGATACCCTCTTAGTAAGTAGTAGCTCGAGTAGCTCCTCTTGTAATATCACATTCTCCTCTTCCGTTTCATCAAATGAAACGAAACCATTTAACTTTTCATGGACCCCCGCTCACGAATTGAGAACCCCTATTTTTTTTTGTCACGCCAACGTTGACCCCGTCGAGTCTACCGTGGACACCTTTGGGAATCAATGGTGAAAAATATTTATGCTTCAACAAAATGTGTAACCAGACAGCAGTTAAGTATTAAATTATTTTTAGTAGTTTAACTTCAGTTCAGATAACTATCACAAAATCACATTTTGGTCGAACGAAAAGGGAAAATATTTCTGCTTCAACAAAGAACTAGCTACCATAACGTTTGAAGTGAGAAGGTGTCGGGCGTGTATTAGAAACAAGGGAGAACAGTTGGAACAAAATTTGTAACAAGAGAACAGTAAGATATTAAATTATTGATAGTAGTTTAACTCTTGCTCAAATAATAATAAAATTGTTTTCCTCCCTAAGTGCGAATGATTTTCGTCTTTCTGAAGGAATATCCTCAATTTGAAGCAGAAATGTTTTTTTCCGCAAGCGTCAAAAAATGACGACTTTTTTAACCTCAGTTCTTGATGTTGAAGTTTGATTTCACAGACGTCATTTTGTTTTTACTTTTATTTTTCACTTGTATATAATATGTTTATTTCACCTTGGATACGGTTGCTATAAACACACTCATTATGCCCTAGGCCATTATGCCCGCATTTGCGGGCATAATGGATTCAAAACGCCCGCTTATTGTACTAGGAGAAATGAAGCAAATTTCATTGATTAAATACCTCATAATCCTTGTCGTATACGACTCTGGATTTCTCCGGCAATGAATTATTCGCAGCTTTGGCTGCATTTTCTATGATATTCTTGGGTAAATTCATTTTCATTTCCATTATTTCTATAAGACTGCACAAAGAAAGCAGCATGACATTCACTGAATATGATGACAAAAATATTCACAAACGTCAAAATATCAACAAATGACATGCCTACTATGAGAAGGAAAATGGATAGGAACAATGAAACGATTTTAAAATCGCTTTTTCATCATAATATAATAATTGTTTCGTGAAAAATAAAATATTGTATGCACCGCGTGCGTTACTAGATCCTTATGCCCATCGGGCAACATTCATCCCTCGGGCCAGAGGCCCTCGGGCCGAATGTTTCCCTCAGGGCATAAGGATCTATATAACGCACTTGGTACATAAATAACTATTTTGTCAGGCCATGAGCGTACAAAAATGTACACTTTTTTGTACGCTCACGGCAATTTCAAGAACGCCGGGCGGCGTACAGTTGGGTTCCGAATCCGACATATTTAATCTGTAAGAAAAGTTATTTCTTAGTACTCGGGTACTCACCAGAAACGCACAGTCCTATAATGTGTAGATAAGTGACTTCAAATTTTTCTGATAATTATATTGTTGAGTTGTCAAATTTGTGTTGCCTTGACACCTTCAAAACCAGTAAGCAAAGCAATCTAGTTTGACGTTTTTTCACATCTAATCTTTTTTAGAAATATTATCTTAATTTCATCGTTTGAACATCGTTTGCGGAAAAAATTGCATGTTTTATTCGAAGAAGAGCACATTTGGTGGCTCGTCTAAAATTGTCGGCCTTACTGCGTTCAGCCGACAAACATTTAGACTCGCCACAAAAAGGATCACTTTTACTCCTAATAAAACAATATACTATTTTTCATCAATGTGTATCATACCGTTAGAAAAATTATTAAGTAGAGAAGTTTTTGAAGGAGAGTGAAGCTCCCAATTGTTGTTACTTTTTTCAACATTGAATTTTGAAGTTGATTCATTTTCACAAAATCACTAATTTTGTAGAACAAAAATCCTTATATTGGCCTTTGGTACTGTCAACTATCAATTATTTGAAAAAATATTAATTATTTAAGAAAATGGTGCGTGTACAGGCATTAGTAAAAAACTTAAGAGGGTTTAAAAGCGGGATTCTGGGTAATTTGAGAAAAAAAATTTAAAAAATTATATATCCGTGAGTCTTAGGACCAAAAGTGGAAAAGTAGAAAATTATTCCACCAATATCCCCAACATTTTTGGTGGTTCATGTGCCGAACACCCTATATATATATATATATATATATATATATATATATATATATATATATATATATATATATATATACCTACCTATATATATATATATATATATATATATATATATATATATATATATATATATATATATATATATATATATATATCTAAATCAGCCCATATTCGTCCACTGCTGGACGTGAACCTTTCTTGATTGCTTCCATATTCTCCTATGTTGCCTATTATATCTTGTTTGTGTGTATACGTTCAATATCATCGGACCATCTAGTTGGTGGTCATCCTGTTTCTGTATGCGTCCTGTCTAGGCCTTCACTCTATGACCCTATCGGTCCCGCATTCTCGCAATGTGTCCCGCCCAATTCCACTTAAGAATTGCTATCCTTTCTACTGCGTTAATTAGTCTGGTTCTTCTACGTAGCTCATCGTTTGTGATGTGATCTCTGAGGGTCAATCCCAGCATTGACCTTTTCATTGCACGCTGTGCCACTTTGATTTTCTGTACCACCTTTTTTGTTAATGTCAAAGTCTCAGCACCATAAGTTAGGACAGGCAGAACACGTTGGTTGAAAACCTTTCTCTTCAGACCAATTGGTAGATCTGACTTTAATATGTGCCTTAGGTTCCCAAATGCAGCCCAAGTGAATCCTATTCGCCTAAGCAATTCGCAAATTTGATTATCTCTTTTTATACGAATTTCGTGCCCAAGACACTTATATGAGGTAGTTTTTTCTACTTGGATGCCATCTATGTATACTCCTTCACCGAGTGCAAGGTGACTAATTAGTTCGGTTTTTGTCACATTCATTTTTAGTACGACTTTATGGGAAGCAGAGTTTATATGTTGTACTATGTTCATATCATGGTCGAGGTGAGCTGATACCCGGACTATGTCGTCTGCAAAATCTTAAATGTGCTAGGCTTTCGCCGTTTATGTTCCACCCTAGATTTTCCAAATCCACAGATTTAAACATATACTCAAGCAGGTTCGTAAACAGTTTCGGCGAAATAGTATCCCCCTGCCGAACTCTATTTATTTTGAATTTATTTGTTGTTTCCTGCAGTTTTACGTTAGCTGTAGCATTTTTATATATAGACTCTATTACTAAGGTATATCGATGGTCTATTCTACAGTCGGAGAGTGATATTAACATCTGGTACTGGTTTATAGCGTCAAAGGCTTTTTCACAAAGCTCCATCACTAAGGTCGTAGTTTTCGCGCGAAATTATCGTCGAGATGCGATTCTAACGAAAAGAATTAAATTTTGAAAAATCGCGCTCAAATGGCAAACTGAATTGAAAAGTAGAAAATAATTTATTTTATTGAAAAAAAAATTCTCGAAATGCATTGTGCTCGAAGAAAAAAGTGAAAACCCACGAATGATCTGACCTCAACATCAACTTAATCCACGTACTAAATTTCAACTCTCTATTGTAAAAAACAGATCGAGATCCAATTCGAACGGAATAGTCACTACGGAATGCAGCGCGATTGAGAAAAAGTGTTGAAACCCAGGAAGAATCGGATTTCAACATAAACTCGATGTACGTATCCAACTTCAACCCTCTAACGCAGGTACTTATTTGTTGAAGCAGAAATATGTTTTTTTTTCGAACAAAATGAGTAACCAGCCAGAAGGTTAATGTATTAAATTATTGTTAGTAGTTCAACTTTTGTTCAAATGAACGATCATAAAATCACATTTTGTTCGAACGGAAAAGAAAAATATTTTTCCTTCAACAAATAACTAGCTACCGTAACGGTTGAAGTGAGGAAGAAGTGTCGGGCGTCTATTAGGAACACGGGAGAACAGTTCGAACAAAATGTTTAACCAGAGAGCAGGATTAGGTATTAAATTATAGTTAGTAGTTTAACTTTTGTTCAAATAAACGATCATAAAATCACATTTTGTCCGAACAAAAAAAGAAAAATATTTCTGATTAATAAATAACTACCTACCGTAACGGTTGAAGTAAGAATGGAATGCATTAGGTACAGGGGAGAACAGTTTGAACCAAATTTGTAACTAGAGAACCTTTAGGTATTAAATTATTGTTAATAATTTAACTTTTGTTCAAATAAACGATCATGAAAATAAAATTGTATTTCTCGCCAAGTCCACGATTTCCGTCCTTCTGAAAGTATATCCGCAATTTGAAGCAGAAATGATTTTTTTTTTAAATCTATGTGTAGCATACCGCTGGAAAGGTCATCAATAGGAGAAGTTTTTTTTAAATGAAATGAACATCGCAATTGTTGTTAATTTTTTCAACATTGAATATTGAAGTTGAGTTATTTTCACAAAATCTCAAATTTTTTGAAATTAAAATCTTTGTGTCCCTTTGATACTGTCAATTGGAATAAAAACTATAAACTATTTGAACAAGCATATATTACAGGATATTTAAAGAAAATGGTTTTCTGACATTTTAAAATTTAAGAAATTTAGGACCCAGGGTCCGAAAGTGGAAAGGTAGCAAATAACCCCATCAATATTCCAAAAAAATTTTAATGGTTCATGTGCCATTTATATATATATATATATATATATATATATATATATATATATATATATATATATATATATATATATATATATATATATATATATATATATATATATATATATATATATATATATATATATATATATAATTATATGTCGTATATCATTTAAGGTATACTTGATCGATAGCAATGACTTACAAGTTACGATGGGTGCAAAAACATATTATGTAGATGTTTTATGGTGACGTATTGCGTTTTTTACTTGCTCGTTATTCTATGTTGTTCAAAATTGGATCAGTATATCACTAGCTGTTTTGCCAATTCGATATATAAAGTGCAAATTCAGCATTCGCTGGCAAATCCACCGTTACGTATATTCAAAGAAACATCTACAACTGACCTACATCAGAGTCTCTGAAAATCGATGCGAATGGAATATGAGCTCAGGATTTAAGCCAAAAATAATTTTATATTACGAATATACACGATGAGTTACTTTTGTTTACATCTCGATATATTCGAGAAATAAAAGAAGTGTGAGGTGAATGATATAGAGAATAGAAGTCCTTAAAGCTCGTGTACCTAAAGTTTGAATTTAAAACCTTGTGCCTTGTATGTATGCGGAAATATTTCTAAATTACCAGTAAAATTTTAGTATGGAAAAGTCAGAACTGTTGTTTAAAGAAAATCGCACAACTTACGATTTTTACGGTTGGTGATGCCGTTTGTCATATTTCAGGTTATAATTCTGAGTCTCCTTCATGGTATACCATTAATTCAGAAATGCAGAAAAACTCTTGTTTCTAAGAAATATACATAAAAATTAATTTTTACGCATGTTTCGCCTTGCCGAGGCTTAAGTGGACACCGAGACTAATTTTGTTGAAGTTGAAGACATTGAAAAAGGTCAAACCAGACCGAAACACGTGTATGTCTAAGAAGTCAACGAAAAATTTTTAATAACAGATACTTTCATCTATATTTCAATAAGCACTAAAAACTCAAGAACAAGAAACCCAAAGATAGTATTATACAGTGCAAGGAAACCTAACTCAAATATATATATATATATATATATATATATATATATATATATATATATATATATATATATATATATATATATATATATATTTATTTATTTGAATTGTTGTTGCCTGTGAACTATTTTTAACTTTTTTATAATTATTAGCAATAACATGCTTGGTGAATCTCAAAAAATTCGATTTTATTAAAAAGTTGACGTTTCGCCACGACATTCGTGGCTTTATCAAAACTGATAAAGCCCACGAATGTCGTGGCGAAACGTCAACTTTTTAATAGAATCGAGTTTTTTGAGAATCACCAACCCTGTTATTGCTAATAATTATCAAAAAGTTGTATAAAAATATATATATATATATATATATATGATATGTTATACTATATATATATATATATATATATATATATATATATATATATATATATATATATATATATATATATATATGTATGTTTATATATATATATATATATATAAAAATAAATATATATAGATAAATATATATATAATAAATATATATATATATATATATATATATATATATATATATATATGTATGTTTATATATATATATATATATATATATATATAATAACTTATACTAAGTATATGAAAATAATTATCTTAGTCAATAATAAAAAATGTAACATTGGAGAAAACAGTGGGGTTTACAAAATATTTTGCGACAAATGTCCGGCTTTCTATATTGGACACACGGGAAGGAATATAAAAATTGATGTTGATGAACATAAAAAAATACCACTGGCTTCTCCGTCCATTGTAAATTACCCGAGAAATTACCCCTTGTTAACAAACAAATTGATTTTCAGGTTTCACCATTGCTGTTGTCTGTTTCATAAAATAAGATGTAATAATCTCCTGTAGTCAGTCTTGATAATGAGTTCATAACTCGTAACATGTCGACTATCCTTTATTGCTAAATACAGTATCTAATTATTTTTATATAGCGAAACTTCAGCCAAGTGTGCTTTATTTTAAAGTTTATATATATATATATATATATATATATATATATATATATATATATATATATATATATATATATATATATATATATATATATATATATATATATATATATATATATATATATATATATATATATATATATATATATATATATATATATATATATATATATATATATATATATATATATATATATATATATATATATATATATATATATATATATATATACATATATATTTATATATATATATATATATATATATATATATATATTTATATATATATATATATATATATATATATATATATATATATATATATATATATATATATATATATATAATTACATATAAAAGGTTTCACCTTTTCTGACCTGCTATTTACTATTTTACTTATTTTATTTCCAATATTGGGATTATGTCATCATTAAACAGACCAGAGGACAATAAAAATTATCTATTACTAACATGTACATATTTCGGCTGTACGTACCATTCTGCAAATTCAAATTGGTGACTCGCAAACTTCAATTTGAAAATATATGCTGACAGTATGATCACAATAGACATTTACTGTCGATAGTTTAAGTGCTACTATTTCAAGATTTGAACTTGTGACCTTGAATAAAATAAAAAGAACTCTCACTTACATGCTACAACTTAATGCTACATATCTTAGTTACTTGCAAAGTCCAATTTGAAGGCATTTGAAGCTTTGTGGTAGTGTTATCACAGCAGACGTTCACTATTAACAGTTGAACTGGTACCATTTAAAATTGCAATTAGCGAACCATAATAAAAGAATAAGAACGAACATCAACATGTCAAAACTTAATGTTACAAATCTGACACTATATATAAATCACAGCGGTAGTGTTAACTCAACAGGTATTCACTGTTGACAGTTTGAAAGATGAAGAGAAACCAGATATTTGACTTTTTTTTATTATATTTTTTCTCATATCATTTACACGAATATATATATATATATATATATATATATATATATATATATATATATATATATATATATATATATATATATATATATATATATATATATGTATATATATATATTTATATATATATATATATATATATATATATATATATATATTTATATATATATATATATATATATATTGTGTTTTAGTTTTGTCTTTCAGAAGTTATAATTATTTGTATTCAATGAGACTACTTTATTTATTTTTACTTTTTTATTAAACTAACGTTTTATACAACGGCCATGCTTGACTTCTCAACTTAAAGCTTGATTCTATTCCTTGACACTTAACAGTGACAGGTCAGGGGAGACACTCAGTGTTGCCAACAATATTATATTACATCTCCCCCTTTACAACTTGAAATAAAATTTTAACTTCAACTAATACTAATCTCTATATCGAACTGGCTTAACAATTTTTCGACCAGTTGATGTAAAAACATCAGTATTACATACAGATGGAATATGCACATTATGTTGCAACTTCTTCACTCCTTGATTACATCTATATTATTGTCTCTAGGGTTAGGTGCGACAATTTCATTTTCAAAATCTATTGGCCTGCAAATCTGAAAGGATCGAGGTGACGGACGACCTAAGAAATGATGAATTTCTCCTAAGAACATTACCATAATGATCTTTAACATGATAAGACCTGGGCGGACCCAACAATTCAATTCATCATTCCTGATTATCACACTATCTCCTCCCTTGAAGCTATTACGAGAATGAGCATCAATGTCATAATACTTTTTGTTATTGAGTCTATGTGTTTGGATTGTATCATAGTTTACAACTGGAGATTTCAACAAAATAGTGCTAGTTACAGTTAGAATTGTATTTTAAGTTGTAAAAGCGGGAGATGTAATATAATGTTGTTGGCAACATTGAGTGTGTCCCCTGACCTGTCACTGTTAAGTGTCAAGGAATAGAATTAAGCTTTAAGTTAAGAAGCCAAGCATGGCCGTTGTATGGAACGTGAGTTTAATAAATGAATTGAATTGGCATTTACTTGGTGAAAGTTCATATTCATAACTTTGTGAAGAAATAAAAAATTAAGTATATGAAATTGAAAAACATCAACAACAGTATTCCAGCCGCTAAAGCAATGAAGAAATGGATCATAGAAGAAATGAAACAACTATACAGAAAACGCAATAATTCTTATGTCTTTGTTAAGGTGATTCATTCAGAGTTGTTATATAGTCAACACCCCGTTGAATTTGATATTTAAGATTTTGAAATTAGGTATAAGATCAATAGAATCATCCATGAAAAGTTTTGTAAGCAAAAACAGAAATTAGAAAATCTTATAAACCAGAAACCAATCATCAAAACGAAAGAACAGTCCAAATTCACAGACCATACGATTTTTGATGGTTTCATTAATTTATCAAATACGAATTTCTTCGATGAGGAATTACATTTGTTACAGAAAGGTTTTGAACATAATATTCACACTGCTCATTCCATTCCCAAATGTGAATCACTAGGACTAGAGTCCGAACTAATTCTCGAAAACGCAAGTTCTACATTAAAACATCAAGCAGCTAATATTATAAAGAAACAATCTCCAGGTTTTAAATATAATCATTCAGAAACTGCCATTATACAATCAATAAAAAATAAATCGGAATTAAATAGAACTATATTTACAAAAGCTGATAAAGGTAATACTGTAGTAGCGTTAAATCAAGAAACCTATTTATGGTAAACGCACCAATTGTCGACACTTTACCTGTAGTATTGTAATTATTTGAAAAAATAACGTAACCGTAGCAAACATCGGCTTCCCGAAAGAACCAATGATAGCTCAGACCTTTTAGTGCACATTGCCATAGTTATGCCATGGAAACTCACTAACATACACGAATACAACTGAAGTTTTTCCAGCAACCTCGACTTTTCCCACCAATAACCAGTGTTTGTAAGGGTGTAGGTTAAGAAAAGCTAATTTTGTTGTGGTGTTGTTTAGTGGTATTTTTTGACTAAAAATGTTTTCGTTGTGTTCTATGAAGTGAGAAACCTTCGAAGCTGCAGCCTAGGTAAGTATATTGGGGTTTTTTAAGTTTTTGACATATTTTTCGGCATGTGCCGCGTACTGGTACCCGAAAAGTGATATGTTTCTATAGTAGACAGGGGTGTCGAGAAAAGGAACATTTTTATAAGATCATAACTCAGTGTAGTTTGAACGTTCAGCTCATTTGATACAGATATGTATATGTAACTTTTCTGTATGATGACTAGGTCCAATATTCGTCACCCCTTGTCGACTATTGGAATGGAGTGTGATCTCTATAGTCGACACGGTTATCGAGGAAATTATCACAACTTGTGAAAAATTAGTTTTTTATTTCTTTATAAAGTTATTTTTAATAAATGAATTGAAAATAAATAAAGTAGTCTTATTGAATAAAAATAATAATAACTTCTAAAAGACAAAACTAAAATATAATATATATTCGTGTTAATGATATGGGAAAAAATATAATAAAAAAAGTCAAATATCTCGTTTCCCTTCATCTTTCAAGCTCCAACTTCTTTATATAGCAATTAAACTGTCAACAGTGAATGCCTGTTATGATAACACTACCGCTGTGATTTATATATTATAGTGTCAGATTTGAAACATTAAGTTTTAACATGTTGATGTTCGTTCTTATTCTTTTATTTTAGGTTATAAATATGCACATATATATATATATATATATATATATATATATATATATATATATATATATATATATATATATATATATATATATATATATATATCGGACCTTTTCTGTGGACATATGTTAAGTACCGTTGTTAATTCATGCTCCGAAGGAAAACATTCGTCGAACCATTCGTCAAATAGAGTCATAAACAATAGAAAATATACTGCAAAATTGGGTGAAAAGGATGGACTATCCAATATGTACCTGATCGAAGGTTGTACTTTTTTGAATAAAGCAAAAATCTTCCAAAAATATTTTAAGGAGTTGTTTTAATACCAAATTTTAAAGGGAAGCCATCAAATGGCTATCGCTTTATAATTGAATCAATGTAGCGGCGTTTCACCACACGGTGGCTTCATCAAATAGAACTGAATACTAAAATCTCGATATCTCAGTTTATATCAATTTTATTACGTTCCTAAAAGAAACAATAAATTAAATCTGGGGTGATGGGTAGTTCATCCTTCTAGAAAACTATTACGAATTAAAGCAGACATTGAATATATTCAGCAAGGGGGAATGATTAAAGGTCATTCAATGAGTTATCATACTTGTTAATTTCTAGGGCTTCAAATAAGTGCAATTTCAATCCTCTACTCTCTTTGTCTTTATGTATGATATGGAAATATGTATTGAATGAATGATTCTTATCTAATACCTACATTAATTATTGGAATGTGTAATTAGAATATCCCTCATCGTTTTCAAAACAAAGCTGTTTTTCGAAGTTTCTAATTGTTCTACCGATAAAAATTTTGTTAAAATCACTACATAACAATTTTAAGTTACTGAGTTTTGAGAATTTATCCATTTATTAAAAGAAATAACGCATGACGCACGTTTCGGTGGAACTTCACCTTCTTCAGATGCTAATGGCAAACTAATTATGTTTCTCTGTTCTGAAATTCTAGTTTGAATTTCAGAACACAATTGTAGCTTTGTTAAGGTAAGAGCACCAGTTGTCGACACGTTAAGAAAAAAAAATCAGTTATTCTGGCACAGATTCCAGTGAATTGAAGTTCATATTAAAACTACCATGCCTACCGGATGTTCATAGTTTAGGCTTCACGTCGAATCAGAAATTGGGATGATATTTAACCAAATAAGAAAAAAATAGATTTTTTTGTAAATATCTGCAAATGTTCCTAAGCTCGACACGCTAAATTAAGGATGTTCCAGTTCTTGACACTGTAAATGCTCCAGTAGTCGACACATGTAAAGAACATCAGTTTTGATCATGGGACATATACAAAACAAGAAAAATGTATGTTGTGAAAGCAGGAAACAATAATAAAATATTCATCACATTTGTGAATTAAATATCTTATAGGTAAAATGAAATAGAAATATTTTAAGAACACAAATATAACAAAAACTTTCTTTAGTCACTTTTATAATTCATTAATTGCTAAGGCATTGAGAAATTGGTAGCTGGCCCCTTCCCCAAGTGCAGTCAGTTCTGGAGTCTCGACTGATCGAATAAAATACATGATATCAAAACAGCTAAAAATTCCTTTCCCATAACTAATATGTTTCCACGTGAAACAAATGCTTGAATGATATATAAGTATATGAATACAGACGCATTCCTTTTGCCACTCTTAAACTCTGATAATATAAAACTTCCTTGCTTCATCAAGTCTTCAAAGCTAATATTTTCAGAACGCACCTCTTCCCAGTCAGAATCATCTGATTCTCGGTATGAAATCCTGTCTGAATCCTAAGAAAACGACTCTGGTGGCAATGGTTGTTTTGTCTTTATCAACTTAAGTTTCTTCTGCTGTGTGCTAACTCTTTCTTGTCATCTCTTGCTTTTTTCCTTTCTTCTTTACGCCTTTCTTCTTCTTGTTCCTTACATTCTTTTCTCTGTACTCTATCACAGCAGGTAGAATTTCTCTCTTTCGTTATTTCGCTGTGAAGAATGTTCTGGCCACAGCAAAGCTAGTTCGAAAGGCGATAACAAAAAAGGCAAATGTTATTTGTTCTGATTCGTATTGAATGAATAAACCATTACAGTTAAATTGGGCTCTTTTCACATAAATATTTTCTTTTCCTCGACAACCGTGTCGACTATAGTATATATATATATATAGTAATATCACTTTTGCGGGTCTTTTGGCGATAATGTAACTGTACTACCCACTAAAAAACCTCTCCGCGACGATAATTACTCTCCCTGGGTGTTCTTGGGAGGATTTGTTACCCATTTTTTTTTTTTTTTTTTTTTTTGCCTCTCCCGGAAGTAGGCATGATTGCCTAGGCGCATCAGGAGCGGCGAGGGTAAACCTGTTCCGATTGTTCCTCTCGGAGCACTAAGTTCTGAGCGAACCAGGTTCACAACAAGATAAAATCTAACTCCGCATTAGCACCAAATTAAGAACACTTAGAAAATGAGATCAACGGAGCAACATCAAGGTATATGACAAGAAAGACAGGTCGAAAGTACAATTAAAATATATACATGAATAAAAGCCTGTAGACGAACGAACAAACACTGACCGAGTTATTGTTAGAACACACGTTATCTGACTCTTTCACACAGACGACGACGCTTAGGTGCCTCGGGTTTCCGCTCGCCTGTCCTCCTCTTCCTTCGATCTCATTATGTCTGTTATGCCGTCGAAGAGGATATCCCATATCTTTTCATCACTTAGCATTGCCTCCATGATGTCGTCAGCCCCGGGCATGGTTCCGAGGGATTCGACCATCCGAGCTCGCCTGCGTCGCCATCTTGCGCACATCCACACCACATGCTCTGGGCTGTCCTGGGTGCCACAGACCCCACAAACGTCGCTGTCTTTCTTCCCCAATCCTCAGCGTAAACGTGCCGAAGGATCCGTGACCGCTCACGAACTGCGTATAAAAGTAGTTGGTTCTTCGGTATTAGCAGCCGTACCAGGGTCTGACATCTTTGATTAGCCGTTTCGTCCATGCCGCAACGTCTCTCCCGCCCAACCATCTATCCTGCCACTTTGATATGGTTCTTTTCCTCGCCATCCTCCTGTTGCCAGGGAGCCTTCCGCCAACGGTGAACAGGAAGCAGACCTCTGCCACCATGAGGTCGAAGGGCGGGAAGCCAGCGATCACCTGAACCGCCTCGGCTGACACTGTTCTGTAGGCGGACGCAACCCTAAGTAGACCCTTTCGCTGCATTGACACACATGCTCCCTTCTGCTTCACTTTTTTCAAAGCCTCCCTCCAGACTGGGGCCGCATATAGCAAAGTGCTATGCACGACGCTGCACATAATTCTTCTTTTCTGGTGGAGTGGGCCTCCCACGTTTGGAAGTATACCATGCAGAGCCGCTAGTTTCCGTGAAGCTTTTCCTATCATATGCTCTATATGGGCCGAGAAAGTCAGGTTCTTTTTCAGCACGACTCCCAGATACATCAGCTGCGGGTCAGGCTGTCTCTCCGTGCCGAGAATGTCGAACCTAAGTCCCCCAGCCGATCTTGGGCCCTTAGCAATCAGGAGCTCCGTGTTCTCGATAGCCACGTCGAGTCCCCTCTCTATAATCCAGCTGTGCGCTCTACGGACAGCGTTGCAGACCCTGCTCCTAGCCTCCAGCGGACTACCAGCCTCGACAACAAGGGCGAGGTCGTCAGCGTAGGCGACAGGGGAAACACCCTCCCCGTAGCACAGCTCCAGGACACCGTTGTACATTATGTTCCACAGTGTTGGGCCCATTACTGAACCCTGTGCAACACCCATGCTGCACCGCCTGTTAACCACCCCCATCGAGATTCTCCTTCCGTGGAAGTAGTCCTCAGTGCATCTCACCAGGTACTCGCTAATGCCCATCCTCCTCATTTCTGCGATCGTGGCGGCCCAGCTAGCCATGTTGAACGCATTCCTTATGTCCAGGGTCACCACTATCGCGTATTTTGCCTGAGACCCCTTTATGCGGCCCACAATCTCCTTCAGTGCTGTCACCGTCGACTTTCCGGCGCGGAAGCCATGTTGGTGGGGGGATATCAGATCGCCGTCCTCCAGCTCCTCCGTAAGCCTAGCGACCAGGAACTTCTCGAAGAGCTTCCCCACGCAGCTCAGCAGGCATAGTGGTCTAAAGGACGATGGATCTCCCGGATCACGCCCCTTCTTCGGTAGAAGCACTACTCTCGCCCTTTTCCAGCCCCGTGGTAGCCTTTGTTGTTCTAAGCAGCCATTATATAGACGAAGCAAGAATACCGGAGCCTTTTCAACAGCAACCCGCAAGGCCTCCACCGTGATTCCGTCAGGACCGGGAGCCGTCCCAGGCCTCAACGAGCGACATGCCTGCTCCAACTCCTTCGCTGTGAAAGGAGGGGCCTCCGCCCTCATTCCCACTGTTCCCATCCACTCCGCTCCAGCATCCGGAAACAACGTCCCGAGCACCTCCCTCCTGCGCCTCACGGTCATTGCATATGGTGGGGCACCATAGTTATACGAAACTACGTACTCTATTTCTATAAAATTGCGCAATTTCCTCCTCCGGGTAGGTCAACCCTCCAACCAATTTATATAGAAATAAATAACATTCAAGATATCGTACGAAACTACCTACCTACAAAGTTTCAACCCTATGGTACCAAAATTGCGCCTTCTATCTTTACAAACTTTCAACCCTATTGCTTCAAAATTGCGCCCGTTATCGTGTAAACAACGCTAAAATACATAAGCACATACATACGAGCATTTTTATATATATATATATATATATATATATATATATATATATATATACATATATATATATATATATATATATATATATATATATATATATATATATATATATATATATATATATATAAATTGGTTGATTTAATGCCCCTCCAAAAAGCTTGAGTGTGCGGCTGCATACTTCGCACACCCCTTAGGCCGGCCCTGGTTATTAGCTTATAAAAATGTTCCTTTTCTCGACACCCATGCTACTATAGGAACATAGCACTTTTCGTGTACCAGTACTCGACACATGCCAAAAAATATGTCAAAAACTTAAAAAATCACAATATACTTACCTGGTAACATTTTTAGTCAAAAAATACCACTGAGCAACACCACAACAAAAGTAGCTTTTCTTAACCTCTACCTTAACAAACACTGGTTATTGGCGGGAAAAGTCGAGGTTGCTGGAAAAACTTCAATTGTATTCTTGTATGTTAGTGAGTTTCCATGGCATAACTATGGCAATGTGCACTAAGAAGTCGGAGCTATCATTGGTTATTTCGGGAAGCCGATGTTTGCTATGGTTACGTTATTTTTTCCAATAATTACAATGGGTGTCGACTACAGGTACAGTGTCGACAACTGGTGCGTTAACCTTAATCAAAAGTCGGATTCACATTATGCAAACCATTTAATCCAAGAAAATCACACATTCAATTTCGATTTTAAAATATTAAATGCTGAAAGTAAGGGAATTAAACTTAATATTTTTGAATCATTACATATAAATAAATACAAGCATTCCGGTCTCCTATTGAATAGTCAAATCGATCATACTTCAATCCCTCTTCTCACTCTTTTCAAAATTACCGAACTATCTGACTAGCAGTACACAATTTGTCATGTCTTTATTTCTTGTTTTCGATATAACAGAGAAACATAGTTAGTTTGCCATTAGCATCTGAAGAAGGTGAAGTTGCACCGAAACGTGCGTCATGCGTTATTTCTTTAAATAAATGTGTAAATTGTTATTATTAACCATTGTTTTAATATGTTTGTTAATTTACACCATGTATCGGCTCAATAAATCCAAGAAATTATCCTATGATATTCCTGTGATATAGGAATATTGTGGAGTTGTTAGACCATATTATCTATCATATTAATTAGGTATATTAATCCTTAAAATCAAACGTGTGTTTTTCTAGTATTTGTCGCCGACTGAGGCGTCATGAGATTTAAAGGACCGTATGAAAGAAAAAAGAAACAAATGTGCTGAATTTTACGGTACTCGCTGGGTAGCTACCCTGATGTTGTTGCTGCCCTATAGTTTCAGGTCGAGTATACACCAAATCAAATTGCATTCGAAAACACAAAGAAAAAAAAAAGATGCAGTTTTCTCAACTTTATCTCCATCACAACACATCTCTTCTCGAAAGGTATAGTTGCACACAATTGGCTAATACTCATGCTCTATAACATTACATTTCAAATAAAATTTAACTACACTACCGTGACAAACATTTTAATATTCAATTAAAGGAAGGAAAGAAAATTATTTATCTATAACATGATGCCGAAACATTCTGCCCACTTAAAATAGAAAGTTTTTACATCTCTATAGCTGATAATTGTAATTCGCATGGTTTGAACCATTTAGTGGGCGGCAACGTAAATATTCTACGTGCCACTTTTTCCAAAAATCTAGATGTGACTCATTTAGCAGTTTCCATCTGGACAATACATTAATAGATAACCTACACAAATCATGTTTAGGAATATCGAAAAGAGTATCTAATGCGATGAAATGTCCTGGAGTGAGTACCGATAAGTTATTTGGATCGGTGCGTAATGGACAAAGTGACCAGGAATTTAATATAGCTTCGATTTGAACGAGCTCAGTGTACTACAACTCTTCGTTTATGAGGATTTTATCACCAAGTAACTAACAGAGATGTGATATAACAGATTTAATGCCGATTTTCAACAGTTCTCCAAGATGAAGAGCTGAAGGAGTATTAAAGCCCCAGTCGATCCTTTCCACTTCCGCAGCATACTTCATAGAATTAAGAAGTTCTCTATAAGCACCTTTGAAGTTAGTAACACCATCTCTAAATATGTGATTACCTACCTCTTCGAGCGATGAAAAGCTTTAAAGCTGGCAGAAAGGCTGCACTAGCCAAATCGTAAACGAGTTCTTAATGGAAGGCGTTGGCTGTGAAGCACATAAATATAGATAAAGGTAGGCCTTGAGTGATTTAGGATCTCTAGTTTTGCACATCGTAATAAGAAATGTGCTACCAAAGTCGATACTCACACATTGAAATGGTTTCAGTTGGTTGATACTGAAAGACGGAAGATTGTCGGTTTTTGGATTGAATCAGAAACATGTGGGACATTCAGAAGTAACTCTACGAATAGTCATTTGCCCAGACAGAATCCAAAACTGCTGAGAGAGAAGGAATTGTAATGTTTGTGATCCTGGATGAAGATATAGTCGATGAAAATGCTCTATGAGCAGATCAGTAAATTATGTTTTCTAAGTAATAATCCTGGATGCTTATGATCATTCTGAAGCCCTGAAAGCGATAATCGAAAACCTATTAGTATCATGTCATCATCTCCAATGAAGACTCAGTTTTTCAAGATATTTCACTGTTATAGGACGATTCGATCGAAGAGTGTGAATTTCCTCACCAGAAACAGATTTGACGAGAAAATTAAAAAACTGTTTTCTCTCTCCTGATAGTACCTATAGCACTGGTCATTTTAGAGGAAAGAATTTCGAGATTATATATAAAACGATACAAACAAATCAGAATTTGGTGAAGTTTATTGATGGAAGTATATCTTGAATGACATCGTCAAATATGTCAGACGGTGTGAGGGTAGATAAGACAACTTGGCGCTCTTCATCAATTGGCATTTCTTTGACTTCTGGACTACAATTTTTCTCGATTGGATTCATAGACTGAAGCCACGGAGGACCCGCCCACATTTGAAGGATGGCCTAATAACCTAGAAGGAATATGGATTTTAATATAGCCTAACGGCCTCATCAATTCAATATTCCTGCGAATCTTGAAATTCATAAAAATAATTGAGTTTTGTGCACGCAGGAACATTGTATTCATTTATCTCATCTCCATAACATTAACTCTTGACAGCACATGTGAGAGCAACAGTTAGATAAGAGAGGAAGGACAATAACCTACATTTGAGAAAAGAAATCTGTAAGTCAGCTAGTGAACCCTGTTCTATGAGATAATGGGCCCATAGAATCTTTCTGATAAGGAACCTCGGATATCCATTATTCATTAGGATATTTTCTAAACGGATCAATATATGCTTCAGGTCAGTAACCTATAAATTAGGTTTTCTGAATATAGTAGTACTCAGGCTAGTTTGATGTAAGTCGTTGATATTTTTTTGAATCTCCTATGTATAGAAATTTTATTGTAGATTCTTAACGAAGTATAGAACAGTTATCCGCAGTATATACATGGTTGAAATATTGGTTGTGTCTCTCACAATTTACATATATATATATATATATATATATATATATATATATATATATATATATATATATATATATATATATATATATATATATATATATATATATATATATATATATATATATATATATATATATATATATATATATATATATATATATATAGATATATATTTGGCTAAAATAATTATTCTTTCCTTATCAACAAGTCTGCAGATAGTCTCATGGGGGATTTAAATGGTTGCGCCCTTTGGAGTACTTGGGATTGTGAATTTCTAGCGAAAATAAAAATTATAATTTAGCAACTGGTGGCATTTTTTATGGACTAACGAAAAATTTTAAAAATTGAAAAATTAATCAATGGAATATATACCTATATAAAGATAGGTTTTTCATGTATATATATATATATATATATATATATATATATATATATATATATATATATATATATATATATATATATATATATATATATATTCTTCATAAACCTAAAAAGAAAAGTATACGACACTTGCATATTACCAGTGTGCACCTACGGAGTAGAGACCATGTCCCTTACCAAAAAGTCGGCTAAAAAACTGGAGACAACCCAAAGGGCGATGGAACGAAGCATGCTTGGAATAACACTAAGAGACAAAATCAGAAACACTGAGATAAGACGGAAAACAAAAGTCAGGGACATCGTGAAGGAGGTAGCAAGGATGAAATGGCGATGGGCTGGCCATATAGCCAGAAGCGAGGACAACCGATGGACACGTGGAATACTGGAATGGAGGCCAAGAGAGACAACAAGGAGCAAGGGAAGACCTCAAAAAAGATGGGTGGACGACATAAGAGTGGTGGCTGGCAAACAGTGGATGAGATTCGCGAAAGATAGAGAAAGATGGAAACAATTAGAAGAGACCTACATCCAAGAATGGATGGAAAATGGTTGACAAAGAAGAAGAAGAGATATATATATATATATATATATATATATATATTTATATATATATATATATATATATATATATATATATATTTATATATATATATATATATATATATATATCATATATATATATATATATATATAATATATATATATATATATATATATATATATATATATATATATTTATATATATTATATAATATATATATATATATTATATATATATATATATATATATATATATATATATATATATATACCATCACCTTGTCTTACCCCTCTTTATAGTTAATAGAGGGGTAAGACAATATTATTATTATATATATATATATATATATATATATATATATATATATATATATATATATATATATATATAATAATAATAATAAATGGCTAAACACCCCATGTGGGGTTGAGCCGCATAAATGCTTTCTAAATCCGCTTTCTGGGGTGGATCAATCCCCATCATTCCTATAATTTCTCGCTTATTTTCCTCCATAGAGCCCTGTCCTTAGCTTCTTCCTTCCATCCAGCGACACCTATCGTTCTTAAATCCTCCTCCACTTCCTTCAGCCACTTAGATCTGGGTCTTCCTTGCCTTCTCCTACCTCCTAGTTCCCACTGCAGCACTGAGCAGACCATTGCATCCTCTCCTCTTCTCCATACGTGGCCGAGCCATTCTATCCTTCGCTTCTTTATTCGTTTCACTATATCTTCGCCGTTCATTTCCCTCAGTATTTCATAGTTCATCCATTGCCTGTATTCATTGTTATCAACTTTTATTAGTCCTAGGATTGTTCTCATTATTCTTCGTTCCACTATTCTCAATTCCTCCTCTTCTCTTTTTGTCATCGTCATCGTTTCTGCTCCATACATCATAACCGGTCTTATCATTGTGTTATAAATTTTGAGTTTAGTGGCCCTTGTTAATAATTTACTCTTTAATAGAACGCCCTATTTACTGCCATTCTTTTTTCTTCTATTTCTGATCTCCGTTCTCCGTTACTGCTGATCGTAACCCCTAGATATTTGAACTTTTCGACTTCCTCAAATTCGTATTCACCCATTTTTATAATTTTGTTTTCACACTGCTTCCCAAATCTCATTAGCTTCGTTTTGCTGCTGTTTATTTTTAATCCCATCTTCTCACCTTCTGTTGTTATTTCTAATAGTATTTGTTTCATTATTTCTCGTCGCTTCGTTACTATGACTATGTCGTCTGCATATGCGACCATTTGGCCTCCGCTCGTTCTTAAATTCCCCTTGTTTACGTTTCTCATAACATACTCTAGGGCTAAGTTGAACAATGTTGTTGAGAGGCCATCACCTTGTCTTACCCCTCTATTAACTATAAAGAGGGGTAAGACAAGGTGATGGTATATATATATATATATATATATATATATATATATATATATATATATATATATATATATATATATATATATATATATATATATATATATATATATATATATATATATATATATATATATATATATATATATATATATATATATATATATATATATATATATATATATATATATATATATATATATATATATATATATATATATATATATATATATATATATATATATATATATATATATATATATCTCTTCTTCTTCTTTGTCAACCATTTTCCATCCATTCTTGGATGTAGGTCTCTTCTAATTGTTTCCATCTTTCTCTATCTTTCGCGAATCTCATCCACTGTTTGCCAGCCACCACTCTTATGTCGTCCACCCATCTTTTTTGAGGTCTTCCCTTGCTCCTTGTTGTCTCTCTTGGCCTCCATTCCAGTATTCCACGTGTCCATCGGTTGTCCTCGCTTCTGGCTATATGGCCAGCCCATCGCCATTTCATCCTTGCTACCTCCTTCACGATGTCCCTGACTTTTGTTTTCCGTCTTATCTCAGTGTTTCTGATTTTGTCTCTTAGTGTTATTCCAAGCATGCTTCGTTCCATCGCCCTTTGGTTGTCTCCAGTTTTTTAGCCGACTTTTTGGTAAGGGACATGGTCTCTACTCCGTAGGTGCACACTGGTAATATGCAAGTGTCGTATACTTTTCTTTTTAGGTTTATAAAGAATATATATATATATATATATATATATATATATATATATATATATATATAGTATATATACTATATATATATATATATATATATATATATAAATATATATATATATATATATATATATATACATGAAAAACCTATCTTTATATAGGTATATATTCCATTGATTAATTTTTCAATTTTTAAAATTTTTCGTTAGTCCATAAAAAATGCCACCAGTTGCTAAATTATAATTTTTATTTTCGCTAGAAATTCACAATCCCAAGTACTCCAAAGGGCGCAACCATTTAAATCCCCCATGAGACTATCTGCAGACTTGTTGATAAGGAAAGAATAATTATTTTAGCCAAATAACACCTCCGTCTTCCACGCTGTCAAAGACTGAGATTAATATTGGACATTTCCGTGAATTTTTTTCATCTCGCTACAAAAAGCATTAATCACTTTTACGACAATTCGTGAAAGAGTAGCTTCTCGACTTGAACGTTTGATTAATCCGGGAGATTGGTGAAAAGAACGAAAAATAATGATGAAATTTCGTCTTGACCGAAAAGTTTGATGGAAGTCCGGGAAAATCATTTAGAAGTTTCGAGACTAGTAAATTTCAGACTCATTCGTTTTGTTCATTATCAGTGTTTTAAAACTTAAATGTGGTACCAGTATTTCAAAAGAAAAAGTAAACTAGTTGCAATGTTTGTAATAAATATTCACTAAAGGTTAATGTATTACTGTTGAATTTGATGCACCTATTTAAGTATAATATGCACACTTCGTTCAAGAATATAAACCGTGAAGGAAACTACAATTACAGTTATTCATCCAAATTCCAGTATAGTTTTCACGTTTTTTTTAAGCTCAATTCAACCAAATATTTATTTTATTTTATGAATTTTGAAGTCATGGAGTTCGTTTTGCAGCCCATTCTTGTGGAAAACATTTCAATGATATACTTCCATTAATTATTAATGCATTAGTTTGCCTATGTGTTCTCTTTGTGTGGATTATTTCTAGGCACTGAATATGGTATATTTCTTCTGTAACTTTGATTTGCAGGCATTTGAGTAATAAATTCAAATGTTTTAAATCACTGACCAAAAGTTAATCTTCAACAAAATATTGCCTGGAAAAAATTGAAAAAAGAATTTTCCGAACTCGATTTTGCAATATAAATAATCTTCCTTCAGTCCTTATACCTTTTTGGATGTTGTATATAAAATGATTAATATTTTTTTCTACTAAGAATTTTTGCAGCAAATTGAATTGCAAACTATAAATGTTACAATCTTTCACAAAAAAAATCATGTTTTCTAGAAAATATAGCTTTTATCAAATAATTATGAGGATTGGGAATATTATTCACTCAGTTTTTTAAAGAGATTATACTGAATAGGGTAAATGAGCCATGAACCCATAATTAATACATTTTCTTTGGTGATATCACTATTAAATTCAATAACAATATGTAAAGTGAACAAAAAATTCTTCAATAATTGAAAAAAAAATTATCAAACAATCCTCCAAGAGGGCTAGTTATATGTTTTCCTTGAGGTGAAATCTGCATTCACAACGCAACAGTGAGTTATAAAAAATTTCAAGTCACCTCGACTCAAGATCTGCACACAGCTGTATCGATCTTATTAGATCTCTTCATTGCAGCATATTCGACCCGTAGTAAATTAACATTAGACCAATTTTTCATGTGAGTGATACATCAAATTGAATTTTGATGCATGCTAAGTGAATAGACAAATTATGAAACGATTGAAAGCAACTGAAGAATGAACATGAGAGTTTCAAATTGCAACCATTCCATTGACTAAAATAACGGCCGATTAAGTTTAATCAAAAATAGTTTGAATTATTGGTTTCTTAAAAACAATTCCATCTTGTTTCAAATATAATTTGACCTCATGAACTGGAGGACGAACAATACAGTTCTATTTTGTTTGATAAACTTCCTCATTTCATGCAAGCTTTCCTTTGAAACTCTGCTGAGACCACATCATCTCGTGATCAAGGAAAAGTAGTACACAGTATATTCCCATGAGTTCTCCTTGAGCGTTTTCCTTTGTGAATATACCGTAATTCAAACTTGAATACTTTATTCATCAGGGATTCTCTTCGAAGGGTCACCCTTCTTATTTAGTTTTCGTGTAATAAAGATCAAAGTTCTAACTTTAATTTTAACGCCGCGACATGTTATTATGAATTAAATAATGGGCTTTGAGTTTTGCATTTGCCTTGGGGTTTTGCATTTGTGATTGAACTTATTCGAGTTAGCTATTCTCCGTAATGTAATCATAAACTTCATATATGTATACATATATATATATATATATATATTATATATATATATATATATATATAATATTATATATGTATATATATATATATATATATATATGTATATATGTATATATATATATATATATATATATATATATATATATATATATATATATATGTATATATGTGCCTATGTGCGTATGTGTATATAAGTATATAAGTATATATGTCTATATGTATATATGTATATATGTATATATGTATAAATGTATATGTGTATGTGTATATGTTAATATGTATACTTATATGTATGTTATATATATATATATATATATATATATATATATATATTATATATATATATATATATATATATATATATATATATATATATATATATATATATATATATATATATATATATAATAAAATCCGACATCAGTGCTTCACACGATGAAAACACTAGACAGTCTGTTTCGCGCTTCAACGAGCTCATCAGTAACGACATCTATTGGATGAAAGTTTATAATACACATTACGTGAAACTTTTTATATGAGGCAGAAAGGACATTGCATCAAAAGGAGAATACCTTATAGTTTAACAATCTTATTCATTAGAAATATATTGCAATAAGGGTAAGAAACCTGGAATATGCAAGATTATGAAAACTGCTTCTCAGAAAGAAATCGCGTATTTTCAACAAATAGGTAAAATTCACCTTATTGAATGCTCTTATATCATAAGTATAGTTTTCAATAGATTCTTGAAAATAGAGCCCAATGTGTTTTTATTCTGTTAATTCAGAAATATTTTACAAAATGGTTTTATCAATCATTTTGAAACCATTTTCCATAATTAGTTGTTTGACGTTCTATATAGTCCTTGACTTCATGCAGCAACTATTGAATTATGTTTTTAATGTATTACCAAAGGTAAAAACTTCAATTCGCCATTGATTAAAATAATTTTGAAGGTAATTGCTTCGAATGTGTAATGTAGCTTTTCAGGTCTCGAATTCGCAATAAAAATAAAAGTGACCTTAAGGTTCAATCAGTTTACTGCCCTTTTGAAATTGTGAATCTTTGATTGATAATCTTCTTAGGAGTGAAGTGAAGTTTTGTATCGAAGTCGTCAAAATTTTCTGTTCCTACCGTCACAAGTTTTTTACTGGTGTTCGTCAATAGAATTCATTCGCTTACATCTTCCATATAATGTGACGTCAGCAGTTGAAAGTTCTCATTTGGAATCAGCTCTGATATATTTTAGTCGTTTTTTCCCCAAAAATAAAAAAATAGATTATTGCAGCGTATCGAAAGTCAACAGTCGGGTGCGGGAGCAGTTTTTGAAACGAAGTTCCTTAGATAGGGATTTCGCTGCGGGACCAAACTGAAAAATATGCGAGACTAAAAGACGGAAATAGACTGACGCTTCACGCTGACTGACGAAAGTTACGCTTTTAGTTAACACAAGCGAATATTGTATACCTTTCACTTTCTCCCTCTTTCTTTCCGTTCTCTCATCCCTCCTGTTTCTGATCCCACTCCACCACGTCAATCGCCAATTCATAGTATGTACTCATGAATTCATGTAAAAGCAACTCGAAAGCGTTAGATGTGGAACATCGAAATAATTGTGTATATGTTATATGCATAAAAGAACAGATTACGACAGGAATCCGATATGGCATAATGAAAATGAAAAGATAAAGCTTTACAAATTTGTTCCATAAAATAATGACTACCTATTGTAGGTTTATATTCAATTATAAAAACGTGGCGATACGTTATCCTTTCGTTATATACACTTGCGCCTAATTTTTACATTGCGTTGACGACCGAGTGGGCTAAGTACTGAACCTTAGTGTGCCGTATTTCTGGGTTCGAATCACAGAGGTCACTCCTGACTTTTTAAATTGTTGTATTTTCAATCTCGTAAAAGCTGTTAGCCTCACATTTCAATATCAATTATTACAACTTGGATTAGTATAAGTTATCACTCCCCGACACGCTCATGTTTCGTTTTCGAAAATTTTGGTCCTTCTATATTATCCGAAGGAGCTTCGTTTCTACCTGGTGTCCCATGACACCGTTTTTTATTAGTTTTAGACCTTTACGTATATATTTCTTGTTTTCATATAGATATTTTTCTAGGTATGTACTTACATACCTACTGGCATCCCAGCGGCTCCAATAATATGGGCTGAAATTTGGTGTCTAGGGTTGTTTTCGAGGCAAAATTTTGGTAAATTTTTCCAACCGCTGCCATTATTACTCCACGTCGCTCCACTTAGATATGTCTTGTTTTTTCGTGGCTCCCTTGAAAAGTTATTTCATAATTTACCATGTTCACTTTATGTATAATATATTAAATTATCCATGGTCAACTTTTATATTTTTCATGATTTGATTTTGAATAGGTATAGTGATTATCGCGACAAGTATTTACGGAGCGCACTCTCGTGAGTATGTCCAGAGTTTTTAACAACGACATTTCATATCAGGAAAAATGTATTCTCGCGACGGGATTCTGCATTCTAAACGGTGAATTGTTGGTTTCCAATATCTTTAGTGGAGGGTGCTCTGGGCTGTTATCCAGACAGTAGTCCCGACTACGATTTGTATTGAGAAACAATTACAAATTTGTTAACTCACTCCGAGTCAAATAATCTGCACTGATGAGATCTAATAAGATCGAAACAGCTGTATGCAGATTTTGAGTCGGGGTGTCTTGACGATTCCTATAATCCACTATTGGATTGTGAATGTAGAATTCCCGACGCAGAATACTTATAACCAATTCCACTGGATAGTTTTTTGATAATTTTTTTAACTAATGAAGAATTTTTCTTGTTTAATTTACGGGTTGAAATTTGGTACGTAGATTGAGTTGAGTGTTGAAATTCGATCCTTTGTGGGTTTCAAATACTTTTTCACAACCGCGCTGCACTTCGTGGACACTATGCCGTTCAGATCGTATCTCGGCCTGCTTTGCAATCAGTACGCGATGCACATTGCGAATTTCTCTTTTTTTTTTAATGAAATAAATTATTTACCAATTTTTATTACAGTTTCAAATTAGAAAACCGTGGTTCTTCGGTACGCGATGCACTTCGCAATGTTTTTTTCAATCAGATATATTATTTTCTAATTTTTATTTCATGGTTTTTCGAATCATAATTCATTCTGTTCGAATCTTTTCTATCTTCATACAACTTTAGTTCTGCTCAATCGTTTTTTTTTCAGTTTGTTGCACTGTGTCGTAAATATTTTAGTTTGAGGAATAGTTTTCTCCTTAAGATCAATAATTGTAATTTGTAATGAGCGGATTCGCGTGCACTATGTATATTCTAAAGTGGATGTGAAATATCTGAAAGACCAACGAACTCAAATGTTGAAACATTGTTCTCAGGCAAACAATATTTTTCGTGTATTTTAATAAGAAAATTTATTTGACAATTGAAAATCAATAGAAACCTTTCTTATGCAGTTAGATGAGTCCCAATTCCGAAAAATCCGTTTTCGAAGTCCGCAATAGTGACAAATGGAAACATGACAAATAACCCCATCTCAAGTACCTTAAATAAACAATTGTTTTGATCTTACTAGATCTCATCGGTAGTCTTTTCTCAAGAAGGAGTGATTTTTGAAATATTTCCCTTATACCTACATATGTTAACGAAACCTATATTGAGCTTTGTAAAAACCTCAGTGCCGTGAATCACGATTAAAAGTATTTACTTACTCAAGGTTTAGGATTAGACAAAATCTTTGCAAGCCAAACGCTTATGCTTCGTTGAAACGTTTATTACAGCAGTCTTTCCGGAGTGAATAAATTGGTGTTCACTATATTCAGCCTTATCCACATAACCAAGAGCTCCAAAGACATTTGTTGCTATAATTAACAAGATTTAACACAATTATGTATATATATATATATATATATATATATATATATATATATATATTATATATATATATATATATATATATATATATATTTTATATATATATATATATATATATATATATATATATATAAATAAATATATATATATATAAATATAACTTTATATATAATATATATATATATATATATATATATATATATTATATATATATATATATAAATATATATGTATATGTATATATATATATATATATATATATATAATATATATATATATATATATATATATATATATATATATATATATATATATATATAAGTATAAGTATATAAGTATATATATCCGATATCAGAACAAAAATCGTGGTCCAGGAGGTCTAAAACAGATAAAAAGGTATTCCCGCACCTGAATGTTTCTTTACATTCTATATGAAGAAAATTTGAAATCCTATACTAATCTAGAAAAAGACATTAATGCAGCAACGCATGCTCAAATAGAAACCACTAATTCCTAAAAATTGACTCTTCATATCTGTCGAAAGGATGATACATTAAATTACCTGAAAAATTCTCAAATTCAGATAGCATTATCTTTTCAATCGAGGGAACTTCTGATTCTTCAAATCGGGTTATACGCCACCGCTATTTAAAATACTTGATAATTCCCGCTAACCGCCTTAAGTGAATTCTCGAGAGTAGCCGTGTACATTATAATTTCAATCAGTTTGTTATATGCGCTAAAAATAGACGTATATCTGTTTTTGTATGGCATAGTTTATTTATAATAACAATATAACTCGATATTTTCATGATAGTAAATACCTATATTAAATTTAACTGTACAATATATACATTATGGTTATATGCAATTCGATCAACTAGTACATTTCAAGTACTTCATTGAATAAGTATGTCCCCCTAAATTAAATAAACAGATAAACACAAGGAAGCAAATTTTTAGGAATTCCACGACCATCATTCATTCACAACCTCCGCTTTTGCCAGGTTGATAATTGGACGATCACCGATAGAAGTCACGGACCATCATCGCTCCTAATAGCCCGGTCAATATCAAAGACATAAAAATAGTGGTCAAATAACAAAAATTCCCAGAGAGCCAAATATTGGTGGAGAGCTGGGGTATACCATTACAAATAAAGGTTTAAAAGTCCCCATCGATCCTATGTGTGCTAAAAAAGTTATTCGGGGTCAAAGGTCAAAATTTGAGGATTTTTGGATTTTTCTCGAAAACAGTAAGTTTTATCAAAAAAAGACCTCCAACCAAAGTTGTAGATCTTAAAATTCTCTAGTCTTCATAATTTTTTTCCCAAGAGTTATCATTCCTGAGATATCGCGATTCTAAGAGTCACATTATACATGCACTTAAGACAGGTATAAATACCTATTTGTGTCACTTTTATATATATAATACTATTCTGGAAACAGTTATTCAAAAGATAGTCAGTCCCTAACTACTTACTGCTAGGACTCCAATGGATAAAATTATTTATTTTCTGACACCTGGAAGGACCCAACAGCGAACAGAAATATATTCTTCAAAAAGTTTATCTGCTTCTCCCAAATGCCAAAACTATATTTTATTTTTACATGCGATAACCGGCTGCGACACTTCGTCAGCAATGTAGAGAAAGGGCAAAAGGTCAGTATTTAAATTATTCGAAAAAAAAAGAATGGACTGACTGCGCTAAAGTACTTACAGAAATTGATTCCACACCTCAAACAATAATTACGGAGGGAATTCGCTTTCTTCTTGCGGTTTATGGAGCAAAAATTACTTCCATTGATAAATACCGATACTTAACTTTTGTAGAAGATCCGCGAAACAAGTACAACTATCATGTCTTCCTCCAACATCGGCATCTGCTATTCAACACTTGTATCGAGTATACTATCAAGTTCAAACATGGCTTGGCAATCAACTGAACCCAGAAGACTGGGGTTGGAAATTGATAGATAATACTCTGGAACCGATTCAAAATTTACTCCCATCTGCTCCAGAAATACTCCTCAACACTATTTTTTGCAATCGCAAAAAAGGTTGTAGTGACAAATGGCTGTAAAAAAGTCGGGTTGCTGTGTTCTCCAGCGTGTACCAATTGCCAAGGTCAGTCTTGCTCAAATATCCAGTTGAGTACAATAGAGGAAGATTCATTTGATTTTAATGAAGATACCAATGACTCAGCCACATTCGAACAATTTATGAACATCCAGCAAGAGGAAGAAGAAATCGAATCATTAATCAGTATCAATGATAAGGTAATATCTAGAACTTGACGGGTATTGTTCCCTCAAATTATCCTAAAATTGTCATGACATTTAGTGGAGTAGGTCTATAGGGGAAAACACGGTAAAAAAATGCGCCGAGTACACTACCTCACAGGTGGCGTGGAAATGTGTGCATATCGTGTATAATGGGACTCTTAGAATCGCGATATATCAGGAATGGTAACTCTTAGAAAAATTATGAAGACCATTTTTGTAGAAAATTTTAAGATCTAAAACTTTGGTCTGAAGTCTTTTTTTGATAAAACTCACCGTTTTCGAGAAAAATCCAAAAAACCTCAAATGTTGACCTTTGACCCCGAATAACTTTTTTTTAGCACAGATAGGATCGATTGGGACTTTTGACATTTTGTTTGTAATGGTAAACCCCAGCTCTCCACCATTTGGCTCTGTGGGAATTTTTGTTATTTCAAATGTCTATATTGACCGGGCTGGAGTCAAAATTTGAAGCAGGTAGAAGGGTACTTAGGTGGTTGTTTTCGACGACTGAATTGCGGTCAAGCTCTACGTCCCGGGGGGTCTTGGATGGTTAATCTTTTTATCTTAAATCTATACATATCATGTATTAGGCGGTTAACCAGAAATATGGTAATAATTGGCCTGACGATGTTGTTGACAAACATTCAAAGAAAAGGAAAATGATAATCTGTCTCAAAGGGAAGGGGTGACGTATAAATTTAAAGTAATCACCAAAACATTTTAGTTTGTCTCTTAAATTTATAGAGACAGTATGGAATTCCAACATATGTTGAGCGAACGTGGCAAAACAAGAGTTTATTAACAACAAAATATGTCAGTACAATAAAAAAGATATCAGTAGGTATAATTTTGTAAAATGTGTTAGTTATAAGTTTAGTGAAGTAGTTTTATGATGTATATGCATGTAGATGTTCGTCTGTAGTATTGCATAATTTCTATATGTTTTGTATATTATATATATATATATATATATATATATATATATATATATATATATATATATATATATATATATATATATATATATATATCTTTATAAAAATTAGAATTTACATTTTTACTTTCAATTTACCCTCTTGCCCCTAAATAAGTTTCTAACCGCAGTTCCGTTGGAGATTAGGACTCCTCAGGTAGGCACAAAAATTTTGACCGCAATTCAGTCACTCTCGCAAAATCGACCGCAATTCGTGTGCACCGGACCGGGCTATATAAGCCCGTGTAAAATTACACCGCATATGCATCAAAGCCTTATTGTAGATGTATCAGATTGAACACTTCCTCTGGTGATAGTAAGGAACAGATCTGTGTTATGATGAACGCTATTCATGGTGTGAACTCATTTTATTTTGTAAAATTAATAAAGTTTAGTGGTAAAAGAATAATTATTTTAACAAATGCTCAAACAGGTGGCTATAATTCTAAATGCATAAGTGAACTATTTCTTGAAATGAATGTTGAATTCTTAATAACATGTTTTGCGGCAAGGAACGAAACGCTCTTCTTATTCGAAATTTGAGTTCATACTTGTGCCTGCATTTTGCTTGAGATACTTCGTATTTGCAAAAATGTATACTCGTGATTTTAGCGGAACGTGTTCCTTGATGAAAAAATTTTGAAAATACTTTACAATTACAATATAGGATGTTCCATTTTTAAGATAAAGAAATCTTTTGTGTGAAAATCATAAGAGATAGGTATAGAGAACCCTGATATAGTTTTAAAGGGAATCTCATTCTGCGTTAAAATATGCCATGAAATACGGAGTGTTCCATTTAACTTTGAGAAGTTATTCTTCAATGAATGTTTAATTATGTTCTGTATTTTTTAATTTCTCCAAATTTCTCAGAAGCGGTCAGTTTTAGGTATAGGTAACATAACAGTTACTAACATTTATTTGGTCTATAGTATCTAGAAATATAAAAAAATTTATGATGTTCCATAAGAAAATATACTTTGATATGTTCCTTTGTTCTGGGTCACTCTGTATATTTAAAAATAATTTTGGCGTATGCGCCTCATGGACCCACATATGACTGTGTTAACTTGCCCCCCCCCACTCTTTTCGTTTCTCGTAGAAACACCGAGGCGAATGTGGTGGGCCAGCCTGTATATATATATATATATATATATATATATATATATATATATATCTATGTATATATATATATATATATATATATATATATATATATATATATATATATATATTTATTTATTTATTTATTTGAATTGTTGTTGCCTGTGAACTATTTGTAACTTTTTGATAATTATTAGCTGATGAATCTCAAAAAACTTGATTTTATTAATAAGTTGACGTTTCCCCACGACATTCGTGGCTTTTTCAAAGCTTTTGAAAAATTGAAATTTCTTTGACATTCATTGATTTGAAAAAATTTGAATAGTTAAAAAAGACTACTATGTTTCATCAAAATTTTTCGGCTGTGGCCGTTCTCTGTTATTTATTACGTGCTATTCAGTCCAACATTAACATTCAAATCTGTTATTATTTGATGGTAAGAGAAACCACAGAAACCTTCACCCACGTAATGTTCGAAAT
Organism: Cynegetis impunctata; assembly: GCA_030704885.1. Taxonomy (NCBI): domain Eukaryota; kingdom Metazoa; phylum Arthropoda; class Insecta; order Coleoptera; family Coccinellidae; genus Cynegetis; species Cynegetis impunctata. The sequence goes on from JARQZK010004371.1 coordinate 245,048, forward strand.
AGGTTCAAATTATTTTGATTTTGAAAAGTCAAAGAATAGGGTACTATTATAAATCTTTTTTTCAAAAATTTTTTATTACGTGCTATTTAGTCCAATATCAACAGTCAGGTCTGTTGATATTAGATGGAAAGGGAACCGCAGAAACCTTCACCCACGTAATGTACAAAATAGGTTTAAAATATTTGATTGTTGTCTTTAAAAAGACATTACTTGTAATTTTGGAGATCAAATGTTCTAAACTATACTTTCTTTTTAGAAAAACTGAAAATTCTAGATGTTTAAATTTTGTCTAAGAAGATGAGTTGTTATGGTTAGAGTTTGTTTGTTGAATTATTTTGTTTTTATTTATGTTGTTTCTCAAAAAAATTAAAGAATTAAATCTGCGTATATTGAACTCAAATGTTTCATATCTGTTCTATCATTTACGACTTTATTTAAATTTTTTTGAATATGTAACATTTCTAAAATTTCTCTGCGTTTTTGATCTTTCTCTATTTCTAAAATTTTTGTGCTATTAAAGTTGAAACTATCAAATATTTTAAACCTATTTTGTACATTACGTGAGTGTAGGTTTCTGTGGTTCCCTTCCCATCTAATATCAACAGACCTGACTGTTGATATTGGACTAAATAGCACGTAATTGATATCTGAAGACGGCCGCAGCCGTAATGAAAATTTTTTGAAAAAAAAAGATTTATAGTACCTACCCTATTCTTTGACTTTTCAAAATCAAAATAATTTGAACCTATTTCGAACATTACGTGGGTAAAGGTTTCTGTGGTTTCCCTTACCATCTAATAATAACAGATTTGAATGTTAATATTGGACTGAATAGCACGTAATAAATAACAGAGAACGGCCACAGCCGAAAAATTTTGATGAAACAGTAGTCTTTTTTAACTATTCAAATTTTTTCAAGTCAATGTCGAAGAATTTTCATTTTTTCAGAAGTTTTAAAGAAGCCAGGAATGTCGTGGCGAAACGTCAACTTTTTAATAAAATCAAGTTTTTTGAGATTTACCAACAACACCGAGTTGGATTTACCAAGCCTGTTATTGCTAATAATTATCAAAAAGTTATATATAAAAACATTGTATATATATATAAATATATATATATATATATATATATATATATATATATATATATATATATATATATATATATATATATATATATATATATATATATATATATATATTATCACATTCGATCAGGGCCGGCCTAAGGCGAAAATTGCAAGTGTGCTAGACTCAAATTTTATGCCCCTGCCCTGGGGGGGGGGTATGGAATTGTTTGAAATTTAAGGTCCAAAAACACAGTTTTTGTGCTTTTTTGCGCCTTGTAGAACATTAAATTTATGTATGAAAATATGATTCATTATTGATTGACTTGATATGTTCGGTACTCTTCCTTGTACTATAACCACAATTATGTCAAATAAACTAATGAAAGTTTAACTCTTCATTGTTCTTGTGAACATAAGAGAGTTGTTCTTTACAGTTTACTGAGAATAATTATTTTCCCAGCAGTAATTTTGTGGATTTTTCCATATTGAATTATACCAACTGATAATGTGCAATTTTCAGCTAACCGAAAACTTAGGGTTTTTGAAGTCCAATGCTATTCCAACGAAAAATCTTCCACTTTTATCGGAATCTGAACCTGGGCCATCATCCAGAGATTCTAGATTATTGTATTTTCTTTCATGTAACAACCAGAGATACTATTATAATAATATTAATAAATAATGTTTATTTGCACAACCAAAATAACAGTTTATCATAACATTAAGAATATGAAATAAAACTTGACTCTATAGCTGGGTAAAAACTAAAATATTCAATTATATAACCAGAAAAAAGATATTCTATAAAAAAAAAACCAGACTCTCAGAAGTCCACCGTACTTTTAGGAGAGCTGTTATACGTCAGGAAAATTCAAAAAATATAATAACTCATTACGTTCAAATCATTCAAGCAGAGTAGTCATGTTAATTCTTCTTTTATTTCATGTTGTTTCTTTCAGTTTTGCTGGTAAGTACTTAGTTTTGTCCATTATACTCAAAACCTCTTCAGTTGGTAATGAAAGTAGACATGTCAGAGATGTTTTCTTGAAACATTTGAAAGTTTTTTTACTTTTTAAATAAATAGGTGTGATATCATACGGCCTTTTCATGATGTTTACATAGTTCCTCTAACCAATTAATTTATTCATCCTCTCCTTTATTTTATTATTGATTTTCATGTTCAATGATAAAAACTCAGTGTAAATTTCAACTTGATGTAGGTAGGTTATCTACTGTTGAACAGAGATAATATTGTCCTCAATCGAAACACAATGAACCACTGGAAAATACGAAGTCCAAAAAAACACAAATTACGAAGCTAAACGTTCGAAAACTCAAAATGAAATGAACGTAAATTCCATTACAAACAATGTAAACAATTCGTTAATGGCCCATGCTCTAGTACCGATATTAGCCGTTCCTGCGCTACGATCTTAATTTCAGACGCCAATTAGCTAGAAAATCAAAGCCGGGGGAGGAAGGCAGCAAAATAAGTCACAACACTTTCCGCGTCCCGCCACGAGACGACTGTTCTATTGACCCTGGACCTTGGTTAAGGGCATCAGACTTACTGTATTTCAGAACTCATTGGGGTAGCCGGGTAGATCTTCGGTTTTACATTGAATTTTAACTGTAATAGTTTTAAGACACAATTCCTCCTATAGTCGTCGGCAAATCATTGGAAGCTTGGGATTTTCAGTTGTGTGAATTAATTTTTCAATCCACAAACTGGCAACGGCACTGGGCGAGGGATGTAGAGGGGAGTGTACAGCTGTTTAGTGTCCAAGCTTCCAATGATATGCCGGCGAGTATAGTTTAAATATTTCTGCCCAATATTTAAATCAGTTTCTAAAAACTTTCCAATTTTATAATTTTTTTTATTACAAAAATTGGTCAATTAAATGCCCCTCCAGAAGGCTTGAGTGTGCGGCTGCATACTTCGCACACCCCTTAGGCCGGCCCTGCATTCGATGGATGGATGATACTGATGAGCCCCAAATAAGGGCGAAACAGACTGTCTATCATTTCCATTGATTGTGATAAACAACTTAATGTTTCTAACATACACCGTCCAAGGTATATGGAGGCATTTCGATGTTTCGTGAACTCGTATAACCAGCTCCGCTAAGAGGTTTGTTTGATTAGTTTCAAATAAATGTCCTAGTTTACTTGATTTTATTGCCACGAACGTGTTTCGATAACACGAAGAATTCTGCTATATATATATATATATATATATATATATATATATATATATATATATATATATATATATATATATATATATATATATATATATATATATATATATATATATATATATATATATATATATATAAAACTGTTGATACAATGTAATATTTTCAAACGTCAGATAATGGTCATTTTGCTGATTGTTTGGAGCAGGTATAAGTGGTCACTTTTATGACTTTTAGCTCATCTTTAATTTAATTTATTGGCTTATTTTCGAAATACAACAATGCAAGTATCTTATATACCTAATGCCACATATCTTTTTTATCATGTTTATATATCTAAAATAAAACATAAAGTAGCCCATGTTTTACGAACATTACTTTATTTAGTTAGAATTTGCTGTACAGTTATGTAAAATGGCACTTCTATCGGATTCTGAACTTGTATTGTTGTCTAACAAACTGGTCCTTTGTTAAAACTGCCGACTTTTTCACATGGTAGTTCTCCCTCTGATACTTTTTCAAAAACGCCTGGAGGTCCAGGAATTTAGAAATATCAATCTTTTCCCTGATATGTGGCAAGGACCTGATCATTGAATAGTGGCTCCATAGTGAAGAACTCTTCATTTTATGAAGATATTTCAATTCGATGATATAAAGCATTTTCGGAATACTTCTTCATATTTTCTCGCTGGCAATAATTCAGAAATCTTTAATACGACGCCGTAAACGGCCGCGGATTTTGTTGGTAATAGCTGCTGCACTGCTAATTTTGCTGCTGCTGCAACTCTTGGTGGCGTGGATGGTGTACTAGATTCATCAGCCATACTACAGTATTTTAGCACAATTGAATACGGCTCTATATTTCTCGAGAAATGAAATTATTGATGTCATTTAATTTAGTTCACTGACATTATTTACAGTTGCCATGGATTCAAGCCAAATTATTGGTCCATCGTTAATTTGTTATATAGGAGGTATAATAATTAGATTATATACACTTTTAATATCCACGAATTTTCCGATTTTCAAATGCAAATCGTTTGAAAATAAAACATTGTATTTTATTCGGAGTACTTATGAGGTACATTATGTGACTCGCAGGGATTTAAACATCCCTACTCAGTCACATAATGTATACCTTATACTCCTAATAAAATAAATATCTATTATTTTATGGGAAAATACGACAGAAAATATGTAGAGCGTTCAAAAGAAGCATGGGCAATGGCCAATTTGATTCTAAATTACAATTTGCGATAGATCTATACTTGCGTATGAACAATTATAAATTTATCAATGATTGAATATTGGTTGAAGAAAATGTACAGTGAAAGGAAAATACCTCTTACTATTAACATTAGAGAAATAAAAAACAGTCCTTCTCCAATTTTAACACTTTGGATTCAAATGCTGACTGAAAGTCGGTCGTAAAACAAAAATCGAGATTATCTAGGCATTTGAAGAAAAAATTTAATCTGAAAAGGATATTTCTGCTGATGTTTCATTTGATGAGCTTAATGTTAAGGAACTAATTTTTAGAGTTTTCATTTATATTCAAAGTCATATAATACTCAAACAATTAGTAAAATAAAATTGTTCAACTGGAATTAGTTCGCTCCGGGAAAGTCTAACAATTCCATATTATAAATAATCATTATCTGTAACATATCTAAGATGCAATGAAACAAAAAATTTATTATTGTTATCTTGGTTAATCTATTATTAATAGATCATTAGAATTAGAATTTAAGATAATGAAATATTATAATCTGATAATGTATTGGTTTAATAAGGTTTCCGAATAAATTTCAGTAGCTTTTCTTTAACAGTTATCCAACTCAAATGAGGACTCTAACGAAAAAAGAATTAACAATTTTTTGAAAAAACAGTGAATAAAAAAATAATTTGTAGTACCTACCTACCTTTTACAATTGTTTATGTGAGAGTATGAAACATTCGGAAATTTTACTCATTTTCAAGTCTCGCTCATAATTTGAATCGCTATCCCTACAATGAACAAGTTTTCAACTTGTGAACTACACTAATATAATAAGTAAACAAGTATATATTTAACAATTTTCTCTTCTCGAGTGTACTGATGATATCTAATTAGGTCGAAATTGTCTATCGTCCTTGAGTTCGAGTGATCTGCCATATTTATATTATTTACCGTATTGTGTGAGGAAATGGAGAATTATCTATATTGGTGCACATAACAAGGATAGCTTGTTTTTTATAATTTTGAATTATCAGATTACTTCCTTGTTCAACTTCGCTAAGCATTAATGGCTCGGGTCAGCAGTAAAATTTTAAATACCTACTTTTGTAACTATTCTTCTTTTTTTTGAATATCATTAAAAATAATTTGTGTTGTAAGAGTTTAATGCCGTTTAATAAGAGTAGCATAATAAACTTCAAAACTCCGATAGCAAAAAAAATTGGACATGATGTTGGCTGTAGCTGTTTCATTTTTCCACTAACGAAAACAATATTTCAAGTTATAGCTAATGACGGTGGATCTACATATTCCGTTAAGTGCTGCCAAAAGTTAAATAACTAAAACTAAAATCAGTAGTTGCTTGCAAAATTACATGTGAATAACTGAAATATCAATGAATCGATACGTTATTCGTTTCCAGAAATTCATATGAAATCATTTCCAGTTCCCAAATTAGACGTGGACAATTTGGACAACGGCTACCACGGTCTAGTCAAAGAGAACGAAACGTTAGTCGAGGTGACTCCCGCGATTAGGGCCGTGGGCGCACTAATCTGCAGTTTTCGGATAGTCAACAAGCATCACGGCGAGGCGCCCTTTGAAATCGTGTCTAAGGAAGAAGGCTTCGCCGAGCTGAGAGCCAAAAGATCGTTAAACTGCGAGAAAAGGAAAAATTACAAGTTCGACATCGCAGCTGTTGGTTGTAATGGGAGGCAAAGTATAAGGTAGGAGATCCAGAATTTTCTATTTATAAATATGACGCTGCAGAGGGGATTACTGTATCTCGGTACCTACTCGTTTTTCCAATTTCGATTAAAATAGGAAGGTATGAATATAACTGTCAAGCTAACTTGGTGATCTAAGTACACCCTTCCGATAAAGATAACATAAAACAAAAAAATGATTGATTATTATTTTCATCTCGGATAACTCATAGCTCACGAATTATAACTATTGAAAATACTTAAAGCAGTTTTATAATTTGTTTATTTATGGTTATCATAAGGTTTATGTAAAGCTTATAAATGTTAGTAGCTTTCGTTTAAAAATTGTCCATCTGAGAAATGAGTGTTTCTCAATTTGTGGAATATTTAATTTAAATCATTTCAAAGACTTCAAGCTATTAGTCCATCATTAAGCCTTTCCAAGAAATAATTGAAACGAACAAGAAATATTGAAATATAGAATTCAAAACTGCCATCTAGTCTTACTCTATTTAAAGCACTACTTACAGTATTTCAAATGTTAATTTTATGGAATTGTTTCTTTGTCGTTTACTACATAATCTGACAGTTCTATTTCTTCCACAGTTAAAAGTACATATTTAATCTGCTTACTTTGATGTCACGATTCATTGTTATTCTGATTTAAAAAAAAAGTGCGTTTAAATTTACTTTCAAGTATTTCTGTCATCTTATATTCATTCTTCGTCTCAGACTTGACTCGTAGGTGACATACATTCAGTTTTAAATGGATAATAATAATATACTACATGAGAGTGAGCGAAATCCAAAAAAACAATTGAAAATGTTCAAGGTATATTAAGAAATTGGACATTACAGTAACTATACAATAATACTTCTTATTCAATAACGATGAAGTTTGATATATAATACCATCTCTCGATCAATTTCATATATATATAGGTGAAAAAAGTCATTCATCTGAACACATTCCTCATAAAAGTAATAAAATATGTAAATGTGAAAGTAGATTTTATAAATTATAAAAAATGAAAGAAAATAAACGCATGAGAAATATTTAATCTCAACACATCTTCTTTTGCTTCTTGCAATATTATTAAGGGACCACGGCATAAATGTTAACAAAGCTAAATCAAAACATCTTGTCTATCTAGTGATCAGAGAGGAGGCTATTTTGGGGATATTTTTTCGTATATTTTTTGCCTAAAACGAGTAGTTTCGGAGATAAAGCGATATTTGTGAATTTTTATATTGAATGGTTTATGTAAGATATTGGTAATTTCTGATCATAAGATGCCAATGGTATAATATATAGTTATAATTTATTTCATTCGAATCGCATCTCGAACTTCTTCACCATTAATACGCGATGCATTTCGCTAAAAATACGACCTTAGTGACGGAGGTCTTCTGCTCACTCGTTTTTTTTCTAGAACAGTGGATTTTCAGGTAGAAACTATTGTTGATATTTCAATAAGAATGTTATATACTAATTTTGAAGATTCGTTCAATAATTTATTTTTCGTATGAGAATATAAAATAAAATCCTCATCAATCTAGATTCAATAGAAGTTGAAAATCTTCGTTTCCAGAATTTCCCGCATTTTTCGCTAGGGTAACCGATCGACCACTGTGTATATGATGGAATATTACCTTCAGGGACGAATGAAGTAGGTATTTTCTAATAACTCCTTAGAAATGCTTCGAACGTATCACGTTTCCATAATAAATATTAGGAGGAGTGGATAATAATCCAGTAGAAAATAGATGCTCATATATCATAACTTAATATGGCTGAATGGTTTAGCTTTCACGACGGTGGTAGAAATCGATAAGGGATTTACTTCAGCAGTAACAGTTGGCATTTCGAAGAATGAAATGAGGAACTATCAGTTCAATTATATATATATATATATATATATATATATATATATATATATATATATATATGTATACATACATATGCAGTTCCTAGGTAAATAAAAGATATATAGTCATATTGAATAGAGTTTAATATCAACCAACATAAATGGGCCACATATTGAGAAGTATATAGAAAAAGTGCCACAATATACATATAATATCAATTCATATTTAAGTACAACAAAATACAAATGGAATGTCCCTTACCTAGCCATGTCATTGAAGTGCATCTAGATGATCGAGATAAGTAACATGATTTGCGATTGATTTGAATTTGGTCATCGTTTCATAAAATGTGTACGTGACATAGTTTTAGCGTGAATGACCATAGGAATGCTGAAATGCAATTCCACTGGACATTCGCCAGACGTTAAATTTATTAAACGATTGATGAAAAATTTCGGAACAGTAATTTAGATGCCTCTATATGTGATATTTTATTTTGAAATTTTCATGAAAAATACTCGGGAAAATATTTTACAAAATATATTTCAAGTCATGAAGGCTCTGAGAACGTGGCACATGTAGGTAATTACGGTCAGATTGACAATGTGCCTGTTTCAGTTGCTTATGCTCTATAATTCGTTCATTATACACGTATACCAGCAATAATCTATTCTTTGAATAATTGCAAATAATCTAAGGTATATAATAAACCTGGATTTACGATAAACCCTGTATTATTGTTGGTGGTGACCCAAGTTTACATCTATCACCCCAAGTGCTACGTCTGCGGGGTTATCGTAATAATGTCGGATCAAAGTCCAAAAAAAACACTTGGTGCGCCATCATAATACACGACCTATTAATCTCTCCGTATGAATGTTCCTTCACTGGCACAATGCCAATTTGCTAGCACTCATATTGATTTTATATTGTAGGTGAGACGTTCAAGGTTATATGGAGAAGAAACGAGCAAATCGCCATTTATTTTACATTTTATTCAAGTCGAATACAAAAAACGCGTGGGCAGAAGAGCTCTGTCACTGAGGTCGTATTTTTGCGCAAAGTGCATCGCGTCGAGATGTGATTCGAACGGAATAAATTATGGTTTGAAAACCACGCTATATAATTTATATTGCGCTTTAATAGCAAACCGCAATACAAATTAGAAAATAATTGATTTTATTTAAAAAAACAAAGTGCGCGAGGTGCATCGAGAAGTAAGGTCGAGATGCGATTCGAATGGAATTATCTCCGCGAAATGCAACGCGGTTGATGAAAATAGTTGAACATGAACGCAATCCACGTACCTACCAAATTTCAACCCTAACTCATTCTGCAGAAGTTTTGGAGCAAATTTTTAAAAACCACGGATAACAAGAATATAAAATTTACTTTAATTATTTTATTATATTTTAATATTTTTCCTTCCTCTGTAAAGTTCCCGTCGATCATAGGTCCGTGGGTGATCACTAATTTCACAAAGTTTTCTACAATTCAGATGTGTTTGAAATTTTAACAATTAATGTCTCCTTTATTGACCATATTGACAATTTGTTATAAGTGTTTTTTGAAGATGAAAAGTAACAATAAAATATTTCATTGATATTTCAATTATATATATATATATATATATATATATATATATATATATATATATATATATATATATATATATATATATATATATATTATATTGAAATAATTGTCTAAGTGGAATAGCACTTAGGGTATTATACTCTTCATTCTATTACTCGAGCTTTCGGGAAAACGTATCCATTTTTTGGGAGTATCGAAAAATCACTCAGCAAATTAAGAATAAGAATAAGAAATTTATTGATCCAAATGGCTGTTATACAACGTGTTATGCATAATACAGATAGGATAAGTCAAAAGGTTATACAAACAAAAAAACAGGATAGAATAACAAAGCAAAAAAAAAACATACATAACAAAAAATACTTTATGGGATCAGAAACCTATGATAATGCTACATTTATCACAAAACTCATTAAGTGAATAAAAAGAATACCGTATTAAGAAGTGCTTAATTTTTCGCTCAAAAATAGAGATAGTTCTGGCCTGCTTGATCTCTATAGGCAAATTATTAAAATATTTTGGCCCAGCATAACTAAGACACTTTCTGTAATAAAAGTGATTAAAGTGTGGTATTTTAAAATCATCTCTTTTTCCAGTATTATATTGATGATTTTCACCATTCAATACAAAAATATCTCTATTTACATAAACGTAACATAACAATTTATAAAGATATATACCAACAACAGTTAAAATATTATTATCACAGAATGTTTTCCTGCACGAGTCTCTGGGTTTTAAGCCAAAAATCATCCTGACTATTCTTTTCTGACAAACAAAAACTTTTTTAAAATCTTGAGCCTGACCCCATGTTAAAACATGGAATGATAATGCCGGGTAGACTAGACTATAGTAAGTCGCCATAAGTGCATTAATTGGGAAATTATTTTTCAGGTTTAAGGTTTCTAAATAATTACGATTAAGCTTTAAACAAACCTCATTTATATGGCCCTTCCAGTCAAAATTCTCATTTAAATAGAGAACAAGAAATTTGACATTATTTGGTTTTGCTATTTTCTGGCCATCATAGACAATATCCTCTAGTACAGGTGCTTTAAATTTTGGATAAAATTCGACAAGAACAGTTTTAGTTATATTTATAATAAGATTATTTTTATCACACCATAAACCAAAATCATTCAAGATATGCCTCAGTTTTGTCCTAAGAATATCAGGATTTTTGTCACTTACTATGATGCTAGTATCATCAGCGTACATAAAAATCTTGCCAATCTTAATGTATTCAGGTAAATCATTAATATAAAGAAGAAAGATCAGTGGTCCAAGTACACTTCCCTGTGGTGTTCCCAATTGAATCAGAACAAGCATCGTTATTTCTTACAATAAACTTTCTATTTTCTAGAAATGATACTATCCATTTATTCAGGGTACCCCTCAATCCGAGCGCATATATTTTATTACCAACAAAAGCTGGGTCCAGTACATCAAAGGCGCGGGAGAGGTCAAAAAATATTCCTGCATTGAATTCGTTATTATCAGTTGAGTTATAAATACATTGTATAAACTCAGAGCTCGCGGTCTCCGTTGAGAAGTCTTCCCTAAAGCCATGTTGTTATTAAACTATTTTTATTTAAAAAATCGAATACCTGTGTAGATATAACTTTTTCAAAAATCTTAGATATATAACTAAGTAATGAAATCGGCCGGTAGTTATCAATTAATTTGGGATCTCGTTTTTTAAGTACTGGTAATACTAGTGCAACCTTTAAGCGATCTGGGAAAATACCAGAAATTACTGATTTATTTAAAATTTTTGCCAGTATAGGTGACAATATATCACTACATTTTTTAAACAATGAAATGGGAATCTCATCGTATCCAGTGGATCTTTTGTTTTTCAAATTGGATATAACTTTTTTTTATGTCAGTTTCATTAACTGAACATTAACCAGCAGAAAAATGTGTATTTAGTTGTTGGGTGACTACATTTCCAAAATATTGTGCGAACGATTCGGCTACCAACCGATTATCAGAGATGGCGTTTCCATTATTGATTACTTATTCAATCTTCTGCGTATTCTTTTTACCAGAGGAGTTTAACTTTTTATTTACTAAGTTCCAGATAGTTTTCGGTTTATTTTGGGAGCTTTGAATTATATTGTCATTAAACAATTGTTTTTCCGTTTTTATGGTATTCTGGAGTACTTTCTTTTTTTCTCTATAAATATCGTTAAGTAGTTCAGAATTGACACGTTTGCGCAACCAATTCAAATCTCTTAATTTTTCCGACATTTGTTTCAAATCAAAACTTGGTTTAAATGATTTAGTATTAGTAGTTTTACTAACATTATGTTTCGGAAAAGCCGCCACAAATGCATACATTAAGTGTTCCCAGAAAAATTCGAATATATCATCTATATATTGTACCTTTCGTACAAGTCATCATATAATAAAATGTGACTACAGTCTGTCATAATTTTTTCAAATTCTCTAAAACCAAACTGGTTAACTGTAAACGACAATAGGTAGTATTATCAATATTATTAATTATCGTCTCATTATTCCAGTACATACCCACCATGTTATGATCTGATACACTACATTCCAAATTAATAGCAGCTGTTATTTCAAATATGTTAGTGATTATATAATCAATAGCTGTAGAGCTAATACCATTTTGACTAAAAATTCTAGTAGGAGTTTTTATAACAGACTGCAGTCCATAACATTCTAAAATATCAAAGAGGCTAATTTTTTCAATATTGTCACATGATGCGTTTATATTCAAATCACCCACTATTAGGATTTTGTCATACTTATCATAAGCAAAGGTTAACATCTCATGAAACTTTTCAAGAAAATCATTTTAATCAGCCGTTGGAGGTCTATAAAGTGCAACTATACAAGTTTTTTCAAATTCTATGGCGCTGCACTCGAAAATTAGCTCAACAGATAATTGGGAGAGATGCTTAATAGGACTGCATTTATTTATCATACAATTCCTAACAAAAATTGCAGATCCTCCATGAATGTGGCTACGTCTACAGAAATGTGAGACACATTGGTAATTATTCAATATTATATTATCAAGTTCGTCATTGTTACACCAGTGTTCGCTAACGCAAAAAAAGTGGGGCATATGTTTTTGTAAGAGCAAATCAATTATGTTAATTTTATTTTTTGTACATTGGGTGTTAAACTGTATAATCTGGAAATTAGTGTTAGTGCGTTTGATAGCTAGATTTTTGTCGCATTCCACCTCTATTCCAGTTGTTTTTGTACTGGCTTTTAGATGTTCTTTGGAAACGAAATCTCTGCACACGAACCCCTTGGGACCAAAAATTTTCATCAAGCACTAAAGATTCACTATTCAATGGTACACACACTTTATATGAAGTATAATTATTTTTAAAATTAAGTCTGCACAAAACACTTGCGGGCATCTTATATTTTAGAAAATTAGCGCCAGGAATCTCCCTGAGACATTTAAAAACTTATGGGAGATTTTTTTTACAATCTTTCTCAAATGTATTTGGTGAACGTAGTATTCAAAATGATGTATGGTTATGTTAATGTTTAAGTGGAATTGTTTATCGACGTCATCGTGAAGAACTTAAACTAAAAATAAGTTACCCGAGTAGGGTGTTGAGAATCGGAATATGACGGCAAACCGGGGAAATAAATGAAGATGATGTCACTCTGTGACGAAAAACCAAACGCAGGCTTAATCACTGGTAGAGAATAAATTTATAGATTAATAACGACGGATTCCATCAACAATTTATAGATTGTCATTTTTTTGATCTATTTTTTTTATAACTGCTGCATTTTTTTTGGAACTTGTTTCGATATTAATACATTGAAATATATATATTAAACAATTATTTTGAATATATATATATATATATATATATATATATATATATATATATATATATATATATATATATATATATATATATATATATATATATATATATATATATATATATATATATATATATATCCAGCGTACCATATTGCGTCCATACATTGACATTGCCACATACACAGTTGCGTCCTGCATGATACTGCGTCCGCATACCGGACGCAGCATTGTTTTTCGAAAATATCTCTGAAGTTTCAAGGGTTCCGGTTATAGGAGTTACCGCTAAATGTACAGGGCCATCAGTGCTACCCTTGAGAAAGCTATTAAATTCATTGATAATTGGAAGAATGAGTTACGGCATTTCCAAATTCGTGTTCGAGGACGTAGTAACGTGCGCTCCATGAAAGCAGTATTATATATTTAGTTCACACAAATTCTGCTTCGGGGGCGCTTTAAAGGGTAAAAGCTGATATACATCCAAATATACATGTTTCATTTGAAATATAATGTTGCGTCCCCGATCTGGCATCATTGCACAAGAATAGATGCAGGTCGGTCGTCACATCTGGAATATTTTAACTCTCCTCGATTCAAGTTCATATTCGGCTTTCACAATCTGTTATTTGGTTCTTGATGCTTCGTTGGCATCCGACTCGGTTGGACTGTGGGAAATATTTCGCCTTGCACTTCGTTTTGGGATTTTAGTTAGAGTTCATGAATTATAGGTTTCATCTGATTCGAAATTCTTGAATTATGTTTTTTGTTCAAACGGTCTAATTTTTGTTTTAAGGGGAAGTATCTCTTGTTTACGTTGCCTTCAACCATTGAGCTATTTCTTTCATCATATCTCAGTTTGTATACGGCGTAGTTCAAAAATGTTTTCTCTGGATTGAAGCTTGATAATTTCTCTAAAATGTGTGTTTTCCTTTTTTCCGTTTCTTTTCTCATATTGTGTGCATATCGATGTGTTCCATAAAAATCTGGACGAACGATTTTATTTCAGTCATATCTCCGTCAATTTTTGAGATCGATGTATGAAATTTTCAGGATACATGGACAATATCATTTTGCAGGGCAAATAGTTTATCTTTTTTCTATTTGTTGCCCCGTGATTCTTCAAATGATTTATCAAATAATCATCAAGTAGGTGCTCTCTACTAAATGTTTTTTTTCAAATAAGACACATGAGAAAAAGAAAAACCATTTGCCCTGCAAAATAATATTGTCCATGTATCCTGAAAATTCCATAAATTTATCTCCAAAATTGACGGAGATATCACTGAAATAAAATTGTTCGTCCAGATTTTCATGGAACACATCGTTATGCTCACAATGTACGAAAAAAAGCAGACATTTTAGAGAAACTATCAAGCTCCAATCTCAAGAAAATATTTCTGATCTACACCGTATACAAACCGAGATATGTTGGAAGAAATTGCCCAATAGTTGAAGGCAACGTAAACGAGTATTACTTCAGTGTCCGTGAAGTTAGCACCCACATTTTCGAAAATGAAGAAATTTTTTTTTGCATTCGTTAGTAACGCGTTAGACACTATTTGTAAACTAAAAATTTTCGTTTGTTCCTCAAGGATACTGAGAGAAAAACACCGCATTCTGCTGGGTGCTAACTTCACGGGCATCCACATTTTCGAAAATAAAGAAATTTATTCTTTCCTTCGTAAGTAACTCGTTAGTAACTATTTGTAACATAAATATTTTCATTTGTACCTCAAGAACACTGACAGAAAAACACCATATATCGATGGGCATCCACGTGCATCCACTTTTCGATTTTTCGCGGAAAACAAAATACAATTGAAGAGATCACGGTTAGTGAATATTTTTATCATCAAAGTTTTCGTTTGTAACCCAACCATCAATGGGGAAATGCCACCTCCAAAATGCGAAGTTAGCACCCATATTTTGAAATGAAAATTTTTCTTTTATTCGTTAGTAACTCGTTAGTTACTATTTGTAACATAAAAATTTTCGTGAAAACTTTTTACCAAGCGCCTACGAATGGCCTCCAAATTCAGATATCTGAAAGTTTTGAAATATTGAATGTGTGATATAAACTTTGCATTCAATGATGATAACGAAAAGTTTTACTCAATTTTTTTTGGAATTTGTGAAAAAAATGTTGAAAACTTGTCATTAAAATTATGAGTAGAATGATGATTCAAAGTATTCGTGAAAAACGAACCCACATTTTAGAACATGAAGAAATTTTTTTTGCATTCGTTAGTAACTGTTTGTAACCTAAAAATTTTCGTTTCTACCTCAAGGATACAGATACGCATTCCGCTGGGCGCTAACTTCACGGGCATCCACTTTTCAATTTTTCGCGAAAAACAAAATACGATCGGAAAGTCCAACGTTAGTAACTATTTGTAATATAAAGATTTTCGTTTGTAACCACCTAACCTTTAATGGCGAAATTACACAAGTAGAATGCGAAGTTGGCACCAACATTTTCGAAAATGTAGAAAATTTTTATTTCATTCGTTAGTTACTCGTTAGTAACTATTTGTAACATACAAACTTCTGTTTTCAACTCAACCTTTAATGAAAAAATGACACCCCTTACATGCGAAATTAGCAGCCGCATTTGCGAAAATGATGAAATATTTTTGCAATTGTTAGTAACTATTTGTACCATCAAAATTTCTGTTTGTAACTCAAGCATACTGATAGAAAAATACCACATTTCGCTAGGCATCCACTTTTTGATGGGAAATAACACCCCTGAAATGCGAAGTTAGCACCCACATTCTCGAAAATGTGAAAAATTTTTCTTTCGTTCGTTAGTAACTCGAAAGTCACTATTTGCAACCTAAAAATTTTGTTTGTACCTCAAGGATACTGATAGAAAAATACTGCATTCCGCTAGGTGCTTACTTCACGGGCATTTCCGAAAATGTAGAAATTTTTTGTTTCGTTCGATAGTAACTCGTTAGTAACAATTTATAACATAAAGATTCTCGTTTTGTAACCTCACCTTCAATGAAAAAATTACACTCCTAACATGCAAAGTTAGCACACACATTTTCGAAAATGTGAAAATTTTTTTCTTTCATTCGTTAGTAACTCGTAAGTAACTATTTGTAACCTAAAACTTTTCGTTTTTTACCTCACCTTCAATGAAAAAATGTCACCATTAACATGCGAAGTTAGCACCCACATTTTCGATAATATGATAATTTTTTTTTCATTCGTTAGTAACTCGTAAGTAACTATTTGTAACATCAGAATTTTCGTTTGTACCTCAAGGATAATGAGAGGAAAACACCGCATTCTGCTGGATACTAATTTCAAGGGCATCCACATCAAAATTTTTGTTTGTACCTCAAGGATACTGAGAGAAAAATACTGCATTCCGCTGGGTGCTAACTTCACGGACATCCACATTTACGGAAATGTAGAAATTACTTGTTTCATTCGATAGTAACTTATTAGTAACTATTTGTTACATGAAAATTTTCGTTAGTAACCTATTCTTCAATGAAAAAAGTGACACTTCTAACATACGAAGTCAGCACCCACATTTTCGAAAATTAAAATCTGTTTTGTATTCGTTAGTAACATAAAAATTTAAGGTGGTTACCATATGGCACCACTAATATGTGAAGTTAGGACCCACATTTTCAAATATTCTAAATTCTTTTGCTCTCAGTAGTTCTTCGTTAAAAACTATTTGTAACACTCAATTCTTGTTTTTAACCCAATCGATAAAGGAAAAATTGCAACAATTCGCAAAATTTCTTTAGTATTCTAAATTGGATGCCCATCGATATATGGTGTTTTTCTGTCAGGATTTCATTGTCATTTTTTCATTGAAGGTGAAGTTACAAACGAAAATTTTGATGTTACAATTAGTTACTCACGAGTTGCTAACGAATGAAAGAAAAAAATTTTCACATTTTCGAAAATTCGGGTGCTAATTTCGCATGTTAGGGGTGTCATTTTTTCATTGAAGGTACAAGCGGAAATTTTTAGGTTGCAAATAGTTACTTACGAGTTACTAACGAAGCTTTGCCCCTTGATAAGCATATTGACCTTGTGATAATGTCATTATGGTCGAATATTCTCATATAAGGATATTCAGGAAAATTTGAATTAACTCGCGCCAAACAAGCGCTGGACGCCATTAAACATGCTGATAGTGAAAGAACGAATAAAAAATTGGACGCAATATTGTTTCTGAATGTTGAAAAGCAAGGAGCGCAATAATGATAGCCAAGATGAAAAGGACGTCATATGCGTTACATGTATATTATTTTCTTATTCTTGAAGATATTGGAGATCTTGAAAACGAGGGATCTACCCAAATTTTTTGCTTACGATTAATATACTTTAGTCCGATTTCTTCCTAAGTTAGCGTATTTCTCTGGGGGCGCCAATAAGGTTGTTTTATGAAAGGACGCAACAAGGTATGCCAGATGTATATATAATATATATATATATATAGTAAATATAATATAATATATATATATATATATACATAATAATAAAATCATATATATATAGAAATTATTTATTTGAATTGTTAGTTGCCTGCATGAATTAATTTTTAACTTTTTTGATAAAATTATTAGCAAATAACAGCGTAGTGAATCTCAAAAAACTCGATTTTATTAAAAAGTTGACGTTTCGCACACGGACATTCGATGGCTTTTTTCAAATTGTTATTGGGAAAAGCCCACGAATTTTGATAATTAGTCAAAAAGTTATATATATATTATATATATAATATAGATATATAAGTATATATATATATATATATATATATATATATATATATATATATTCGCCATGTCGAATCAATTACACTATTGAAATTGCACAAATGTACTTCCATAAAACTATCGCCAGAATTTCAGGTCTTCATCTTGTAGAGACAAAAAACTATTGAGGAAAATAATGATTGTGTTTTGCTTCTAAATTTTGTAAATTAATAATTGGCAATACTGCGTGTTTGAAAATATTTTAGATACATAGAGACTATGTACTTGATTATGTAAGAAACAAATTTTCAGATCGATCCCATTACTAGTTCTCCATATACTTCTAACCTGTCATCGACCGTGCATTTCTGCTGCATACAATACGGTGTAAGACTTGTGAAATAAGGTGATTAAATTTTTTTTTCAAACAATATAGTATATTCCTATACATAAATATTTCCGAGAAAATGGCTTTTTCTCAAAATAAAAGGAATTTAATCGTATGTAGTGAAGGATAAATAGACTTTATTTCCATGGCAATGAAAACTAATAGTGTCGAGTGGATTAAATCATTTTGATCTTTTTATATTTGACTAGAATATGAAAGAAAATGGGTGCAAAAAGCTATTGAAACAAAGTTTTGATGAACTTATTTATTCTGTATAGACAATGTGATCACATTATAAGCAGAACTTGCAGAAGATTCAACGAAAATCCTGAATTGCCTCAAATGTTTGAAAAGTATAATGTAGATGTATGGAAAAAAGAAAAGAAATAAACAAAATATCAACAAACACTACAGCACATGTTCAAAATGCTCACTGTTGGCTTCCAAACACTTCAAAATCCTCCGATATACGGCATGGGTAGTAGCCATAGAGACATTACAGATAGAGGCGACAAGCCAGCCTGAAACTTGTCAGCTTGGGTGAGGGAGAGAGAGAATCTGAAGGTTAGGTTAGACTCTGATAGTTACGTCTGTCTATGTTTACGTCTGATACGTTTGACAAGGACAGAAAAACTCTGCGATCGTCTCTCTCTTTCGCTCCCACTGAGTTCCGAGACTGACGTTGCCACTTACAGAGCGGCCTATGGCTTGTCGCCTCTATCAGTAATATCTCTATGGTAGTAGCCCTCTCGATCTCATTGGAATCCAATTCCGAATATGTCTTTCTACCCGTTGACGGAACTCCTCCTTTGGTAGTGACTGGTGTCATATACACCTTTTCTTTCATTTTACTCCAAAAGTAGAAGTCCGGTGTTACCAAATTGGGAGATCTAGCAGGCCAATCCCAGGGACCTAACCTCCTTAACCGGTAGTCAAATATCTCGAAGTGTTTTAGAGATACCTCATGGGTGCAATGCGGCGACCCTCCATCCTACTGATACCAACAATTTCGATACTCTTCCAGCGGTAGAACTTCCAGGAAGTCTCTCACAACTGTTCTTAATATTTCAATGTTTCTTGCTGAATTGAGTATATCGTCATAGATGAAATAACGTATTTGGTTCTTGTTGAATACACAAAATACATTGAAAATTTTAAATTTGTCTAGAAAGTTGGCTGTCTCTAGTAAATCTAGAATTTTCGAAAGCCCAAAAATGAGCATTTCTTTTATT
Organism: Cynegetis impunctata; assembly: GCA_030704885.1. Taxonomy (NCBI): domain Eukaryota; kingdom Metazoa; phylum Arthropoda; class Insecta; order Coleoptera; family Coccinellidae; genus Cynegetis; species Cynegetis impunctata. The sequence goes on from JARQZK010004371.1 coordinate 264,875, forward strand.
TCAAATACCTTCCCTTGTAAATTTCAGTTCATCAGGCCAGATGATTTTCGATAAAAACTATATATATATATATATATATATATATATATATATACTATATATATATAGATATATATATATAATATATATGATATATATATATATTTAATTAATAATATTACATATATATATATATATATATATATATATATATATACATATTTATATATATATATATATATATAATATATATATATATTTAATAATATAGACATATATATATATAATATATATATATAAATATTTATATATATATATAATATATTATATATATATATATATATATATATAGGGGAGAAGTGGCATGTTTACTAAACTGAGCAAAAAAATATACTTTTGATGAAAGAAATGATAGTTTTTTTCTTCAAATATTATTCAATCATTCAAGTAGTAAAATTTCTTACGAAAAAACCTTAAACACAGAAAAAATCAACGAAATATTCATTTCTAAAACATGTGTATTTTGGCTCTTTCATAATATTTCGGTATTGAAATAGCTACTAAAATTTATGAAAAAGCCAGTCTGTATTATAAAGTGTTATTGTGAAAATTATGCAAAATAATAATTATCGCACTATTACAAAAACACAAGAAGACTATTCTTGAAAATCCTTTTTAAAAACGAATGAAATTTTTGATTATTTCAGTCTTTTCAAGTTATTATAACAAACGCTTCAATATTAAAATAATATTTTGTCATACCTATTATATAGATGACACTGTACTTGTTTATGGGGATGAAGACGGAATAGATCTAGAAACATTAATAAATAATAATCTCATCAAATACTTCGAATAGCTTCTGTTTAATCAATTGAAAATAAATACAGATAAAACGAAATTCATTGTTTCAAGCACAAAAATAGGCATTTTCCAAATCAAGATATTAAAATTGATAATATAAGTATAGAAAGGGTAAATTTAGTTAAATATTTAGGATACATAATAGATGATAATTTGAACTCAAAAGACCATCTTGAACTTATAACGTATAAATTAACTCAATGATAGGTGCTCTCTATCGCTGCAGAAATTATATTACACATCAGAGTAAAATGAATGTATACAATGCATTCTTTCTTCCTCATTTTCGATGCATGATCCCAATATGGGATACAAGTGGGGTTGTTTTGTTTAAATCTATGCAAACTTTACAGAAAGTATTAAAGATTATTTTCTCATATGATTGGCTTGTGCCTACAGATCAGCTATACAGGGAATTGGGTGTATGTCGTTTGGACGAGGTACTGGAGTTGGAACAGTGTAAGCATATTCATAAAATAATAAATAAAACAATTAAATATAATACAGTTTCAACCTTTACTAGGGATCTCCATCTAGATGATACAAGAGATAGTAATAATATATTTCTAAAAATTGTAAAAAGTAATACTAGACTCAGTAATCCATTAAGTAGAGCTGTATGTCGGCACAATCAACTACCAATAAGTGTTAAAAAATCATAAATTATGCTGCATAACTGAAAAAGCTCAAACAACACTTGAGGCTATAAATAGTTAATTTTGAAAAGTGTATATGTACTACAATTTCCATAGTTCAATATTAATTTAGAAAAATTCAATATTAGTAATAAGGCTTAAAATTTTTATTTTATTTATCATAGTTTAATGCTAATTTAGAAATTTAAGTAATAAGTAGTAAAAGGCCTAGAATTAAGGACTGTTGCGCGCACCATTATTAGGTGGGGAAGTTATATTTGTTGTTGATTCCGATACCAGTTTTTGATACACTGTTTAGGAAGTTGTTGATGTTATTGTATCTTGTATATTTTCTGGAATAAACGTTTACAAAATTTATATATATATATATATATATATATATATAGGATAACTATTTGTAGGGACTGCAGCAATGTAAAAGGAAACTCTTTGAAGTTTTTCCAAGCTTTCGGAATCGTTTATTCCATCGTCAGGGAGAATCTATCATGAGAATGATTACATAGATGTTGATAATTTACGCGATATAAAGAAACATTGAAAATTGATGCTATTTGTTAAAAAAATTATAAATAAAAGTTTGATACATTTTTGAAGTTATAATTAAATACTGCAACGAAATGACAAATCCGGAGTCACTCATTTTTTTTTTTTTTTATAATTTTCAAATTGAAGTTTGACATTATTTACGTTACGTTTAAGATTAATTAAACGATTTTGTGTATATTATATATCAAGTGAAAGTAAAAAAGAATAATATTTCACTCAAATGGCTGTATATCTGTTTTTTATATTTATGGATTTTATTGTCTTTGATAAATAGAAGGCCCATTTTCTAAAAAAAGATCTTTTTGGGAAAGATGTGATTCTCTTGCCAGAACAGTTGTTGAAAGGTAGTTTCATCTGATGGTCACAAATCATTGACATGCTTTAGCTAAAGCCACATCTCTCAGGGCTGTAATTCTCATATCACTCTTATGGAGGAAGTGATCTGTCTTTTAATATATCTTTTTGTTTGGCCAATATAATTCTTATCACAATCAAGGACAAGGGATATTTATAAACAAAATTTGTGAGTGCAATAAAATAGGAATTTTTTCTTTTACTTTCGAATTCATATTCTGTCTCATTGAAATAAACTGTTCTATTTGCACATTTTTGATGTTTTCCAAAAAGGATTGAAAAATTTCTGGTCAGTTTAGGTGTTATTTCTTTTATATAAGGTAAGGGAGGCATAAAAAATGAAAACTTGACATCCATATCTGTAACAAGTTCATTATGAGAAAATGTTTATTTTGTCCTATTAATTTCATTTTTCTTGATTAAGGATGTGCTAAATAAAATTTTCTTGACTAAAGATGCGTGGGTAGGAATTTTGTATTGAAAAGATTCTTGAAGTTTATTCAAATTTTTGTTATGAAAAGATTATATCAGAAAATTTTGTGTAGTACTCTGTTCTTCATTTGTTTTAAACAAATATCACTTTCATCGAACATTTGTGATAAGAAAAGGAAATTCAAATACCCCTTCGCTGAACTGCATGCTTTTCTATACCAATCAATCAATATTTATGTTAGTGCTACCGATGCGTATAAGTTTTTGTATCAAGAAAACGGTTACTGAAAGATCTGAGGTCTTCTGTATTCGATTGTGAATTTGGGAATGAATGGGTCATAAACTATTGAAAGTATCTAAAATTTCTGTATATACCATTATTAGGTAAAGCTAATATGTATATCATCCGCACATTATTTTTTGATTGAAAAATAAATTAAAAAGAGCATTAACTGGAATCCACTGTGTCTAGCAATTCATCCATAACATAAGCTGCAAGAATAGGTGAGATTGAAGAATCCCATTGGATTTCCAAAAGTTTGTCTTGAAAGTATTTTTCCATATGAATGTGGAAAAATATTTATTTTCAAAGAGAAATTTTATTCAGTGTAAAAGTTAATGTTTTTTCAATGGTGCAATGTCCTACTGATACGGTCCCAAATTTTTATCTTATTGCCCTAAGCAAATATCAAGATATAACATTACTGAAGAAGAGGAACAACATCCAAACTGGCCAAAAACGTAATTATCTGCGGTAATTTGATTTTATTTAAATTTTTGCTGAGAAATTCAAAGAATTCCTTTGATAGATAGTAAATATTATACTGAATCATAATTCATTAGATAAAATCAATCGTTAAAAATGAAGCCAATTTGTTCTGTAGGAGACCTATGCGCAAAGCTATATATGGGGTCTCATTTGACCAAAATCTGGTTGTTGAATTTTTTGGTAAAAATTGCGATAAAAAAATTTATCAAATACAAGTATAAATTACGCTGAAGATATTTCACAATTTTTATATCATTGGGTCCGAAATTCAGTATCGAACCAGTAATAAAAAAAGACCATCCCTATAAAAAACATTTTATCAGTATGTGGACTACATTACTTCTTCTATTAAATGATAATAATAAAAGAAACATCACTATTAGCTAGAGCTCTAATGTCATTACTAACCATTTACTCAATGGTTGATTTCTAATAAAAAAAATGATATTTTTTCGTCTAATCTTTACAACAAATCAAAAAATTTTTTGAAAGATAACCCAGAATTGATTCGTACCTCAGTCAGATAAAGGTAATGTTTACTGTTATTATGCGGAAAAAACAACCAATATCTAGATTTATCTAATTGATATTATTAATAAACAGTAACTTCCTACATTGAGCTCAAGAATGATCCAAACAGCACAGAAACAAAGCTAAATATAATAATTTGATAAAAATTCTGAATGATAAGAAGCAAATAGATGCATCTGTTAAAAAAAAGCTTACTAACTATAATGGTATTTCTTCCAAAATTTTACTCCTTACCAAAAATTCACCAAACCAATTTTGTCAATGGAAGACCCATAATAGCTTGCATACGTTACTCCTACAGAACAAATTGCTTCATTATTAACGATTTTTTATCTAAACTGGGCATATGATTCAGAAATATTTACTCGTATCCAAAGATTCCTTTGGAATTTTCAGAAAAATTTAATAAAATCAATATTACCAGATAATTACGTTTTGGGCCAGGTTTGGATGTTGTCTCTCTTTTCAGTTAATTGTTTATTCTTGTATATTTGCCTTTAAGGGCCAATAAGATAAAAAATTTGGGACCGTACTCAGGTAGACATTTGGCACCATTGAAAACAACATTACTTTTCCAACCTAATAAAATTTCTCGTTGAAAGATAAACTATTATTTCATTCAAAGTCGAAAAGTATTTCAAGACAAAACTTTTGGAATCCCAATGGGATCGTTCAATCTCACCTATTCTTGCAGCTTATGTTAGGATGAATTTGCTAGACACAGTGATTCCATTACTCTCTTTTAATTTAAATTTTTCAATCAAAAAAATATTGTGGATGATATAATATTAGCTTTACCTAATAATGGTATAACAGAAATTTTAGATACTTTCAATAGTTATACCCATTCATTCAATTCACAATTCGAAACAGAAGACTCAGATCTTTAAGTACCTTTTCTGTGATACAAAAACTTAATACGATCGGTAGATAACATAATATCTGATTGATTGGTATAAGAAAAGGCATGCAGCCTTCAAGGAAGGTATTTGAATGTTCTGTTTCTTATCCACAAAAGTTGGTCGATTGAAAGTGAATTTGTTAAAACAAATGAAGAACAAGAGTACTCAAAATTTCTGATATATCTTTTCATAACAAAAATTTGAATAAAACTTCTAAGAACTTTTCATAGCAAAATTCCTAGCCCACCATCTTTAGTCAAATGAAAATTTTATTTAAGCACATCCTTATCAGGAAAATGAAATCTATAGGACAAAATAACATTTCTCCATAATGCAACTTGTTACAAGATATGAGTCAAGTTTCAATTTTTATTGCCTCCTTACCTGTATATTAAAAGAAAAATAACAAACCTAAAACTGACCAGAATTTTCAATCTTTTTTGAAAACATTCAAAAACTTGCAAAGAGAACAGTGTATTTCAATGAGACAAATATATTCGAAAAGTTAAAAGACAAAATTCCCTATTTTATCACTCAAACAAATGTTTGTTTATAAATTATCCCTTGTCTTGATTAGTTGATAAGAAGATTATATTGGCCAAACAAAAAGATTATTAAAAGAGCAGAAATCAACCTTCTCATAAGAGTGATAGGTAGATTAACACCCTGAGAGATGGTTGCTTTAGCTAAACATGTCAATTGATTTTGTACCACCAGAATGAACTACCTGTCAACAACTGTTCTGGCAAGAGAATCACATCTTTCAAAAAGATCTTTTTTAGAAATGCGCCTTTATTTATCAAGGACAATAAATCCATAAATAAAAAAAACAGAAAATCATAAAGCCATTCTGAGTGAAACTTTATTCTTTTTACTTTCACCTTGAATTATATAATAAACACAAAAGTCGAATTAATTTAACGCTAACGAAATAATGTCAAAACTTCAATTAGAAAAATTAAAAAAAAAAAAAAAAAATGAGTGACTGCCGATTGTCATTTCGTTTCATTAATTAATATTAAACTTCCAAAAATGTATCAAACTTTCTATAATTTTTTGAACAACAATAGCATCATTCTTCAATGTTTCTTATATCGTATTATCAACATCTATGTAATCATTCTCATGATAGATTCTCCCTGACGATGGAATAACACGGATTCCAAAAGCTTGGAAAAACTTCCAAAGAGTTTTCCCTTTTACATTGCTGCAGTCTCTACAAATATTTATCCTCTACACTAGTCAGCGACTATCTTCCTCTTATATATATATATATATATATATATATATATATATATATATATATATATATACTTTTAAGGAACTTTGGAGTATATAATGTAGTTTTCTCGAAATAAGAAACATGTCTTGCAACAAAAAATTCATTTTTCTTCTATGCCACAGGATTCATAGGTCCAATCAGAACAAATTCTGAACGGAAACTGCAATCTTGATCACTGTTTTCATATGATCATCTCTATTTTTATTGGTTTTTGAGGATTTTCTGCTTCGAACAACCTTTTTTCCTTCTTCAGCCAATACGATAGAATCAGACGAATCAGTCATCTTGCAGTACGGATTTTTTATTAAGAGTTTTCATGGAACGTTTTGTGGTAATTTTTCAAATAATAATTTTTAATATTTATTTTCAATAATTACCCTCTTTCTCTTCTAACTTTTTTTTTTTCGGGAGTGACAGTCACAACGACATTTTTCTATTATTGCACGTCGTGCTTTCTTTTGGCCGTCCTTTAGAAAATGGCCTTATCATTTCCGGTTATATAATTTTTTGCCTAAAAGTACTCGGAATCGCAACGGTAGGGGTAGCGGTTAAATGGGGAGATGGTAATAATAATATAATATGAGAAAAAATGTATATTTATTATTATTTTATTTTATTTACTCAATTCAAATACAGGGATATGAAAGAGCTAGCTCTCTTAAGGTCCATTCACCCGGCCCTTTCATAACTTATTCTTTAAAAAAATATAACCTTCAAAACAACAACTATATCAAAACTTTTGCGGCACAGTTTTCACGCAGTTGCAAGGCCAAATGTATGCACAAACTCAATCTACAATCCATTTACCTTTATTCGTTTGCAATAAAATACTAAAAAACAAGTTAACTGAAGCAAAATAGATACTTTTTAGTACCAAAAACTTTGACTGGATGTGCCGGCGTCCGTTCGTTTCGGCGGACTGTGAAATGTTTGTGGGTGACGGGAAATCAGTGTTGCCACTTAAAAATAAAATTACCAACAAAATCTGTTCATAAACTACCAAAATAATTTAAGTGGCTCTTTCAAAACCTGGGTCCTTCATGCCCCTTCTCCCCTACATATATATATATATATATATATATATATATATATATATATATATATATATATATATATATATATATATATATATATATATATATACAGGCTGTTCGGCACATGAAGCACCAACATTTTTTGGGTTATTGTTGGGGTCATTTGCTACCTTGGGTGCTAAGACTCACGGTCTCGCTCACGGCTAAGGAGATATAATTTTTATAAATTTCCCAAAATTCCGCCTTTAAACCCTCATAAGTTTTTTACTAATACCTGTAAAAGCCCAATTTTTGAACTGAATATTCGAATAACGATTAGAACTTTACGCTATATCTGAATATGCAATAATAAATAAGGCGTTCCATTTGTTTTAAAAAATCAAAGTTGGGTAGTCATTGTCATTATAAATGATTAATTTAGGTAAATGGAACACACCAACAAATCACCACTCCCTAAGTTTCAGGTATAAATGTCGATCAGGGATCATTTTCTACCGTTTCTCTGTGAACCCTGGATTCTTAGACTCACGGTTAAGGAAATATAATTTTAAAACATTTTTTTTCTCAAATTTTCCAAAGTTCCACCTTTAAACCCTCATAAGTTTCTTTATCAATACCTGTAAAAGCCCAAACTAAATATTCTGTAATGTGTGCTCGTTCAAATAGTTAATAATTTTCAATACAACTGTTGCTACCAAAGGCGCATACGAGGTTTTTCATTCCACAAAATTAGTGATTTTTTGAAAATGAATCAACTTAAAAATTCAATGTTGAAAAAAGTAACTAGAACTGAGAGCTTCACTCTCCTTTATAAACTTTTCAACGGTATGCTACACATTGATAAAAAAAACATTTATGCTTCAAATTGCGGATATTCCTTCAGAAAGCAGAAATCGTTCGGACTGAGCAAAATAATTATATTTTTATTATCGTTTTTTTGAACTAAAGTTAAACTAATTACAATAATTCAATATAATAACTGTTCTCTAGTTATGAATTTTGTTCGAACTATTCTTCCTTGTTCCTAATGCACGTGTGGCACCTCTTTCTTACTTAAGTCGTTACGGTAGCTACTTAATTGTTGAAGAAGAAATATTTCTTTTTTATGTTCGATCAAAATGTGATTTTATGATCGTTTATTTGAACAAAAGTTACTACTTTTACTATTCAATACCCATTTTGTTCGAAAAAAAAAAGATTTCTGCTTCCAAAAAACGTACAAGAGAGCAGGTAGGTATTTGATTATTGTTATCAGTTTATCTTTTGTTTGATTGAAATCACTTTTTGTTGGAGCAAAAAGAGAAATATTTCTGCTTCAACAAATAACTAAATACCGTAACGGCTGAAGTAAGAAAGAAGTGCCAGACGTGCATTAGGAACAAGGGAGAACAGTTCGAACAAAATTCATAACTAGAGAACAGTTATTATATTAAATTATTGTTAGTAGTTTAGCTTTTGTTCAAATAAACGATCATAAAAATTAAATTGTGTTCCTCACTAAGACTGAACGTTTTCCTTCTCTCTGAAGGAATATCCGCAATTTGAAGCAGACATGTTTTTTCTTATCAATGTGTAGCATACCGTTAAAAAGTTTATCAAGATAAGAAGTTTTTGAAAGAGAGTGAAGCTCTCAATTGTTGTTACTTTTTTTAACATTGAAATTTTAAGTTGATTCATTTTCATAAAATCACTAATTTTGTGGAATAAAAATCCTCGTATACGCCTTTGGTACCAAGAGTTGTAATGAAAACTATTAACTATTTGAATTGAACGAGCATACATTACAGAATATTCAGTTGAAGAAAATTGGGCTTTTACAGGTATTAATAAAAAACTTATGAGGGTTTAAAGGTGGAATTTTGGAAAATTTGAGAAAAAAGTCTTAAAATTATATCTCCTTAACCATGAGTGTAAGGACCCAGGGTTCAGAGAGGAAAGGTAGCAAATGACCCCTGATTGACATTTATACCTGAAACTTAGGGTGCGTTGATTTGTTGGTGTGCTCCATTTACCTAAATTAATCATTTATAATGGCAATGACTACCCAAATTTCATATTTTAAAACAAATGGAACGCCTTATTTATTATTGCATATCCAGATATAGCGTAAAGTTCTAATCATTATTCCAGAACCATAGGTATCCTATCAGTTTATGTAAGTAAAGTATACTTTTGACTAAAGTCAATTTAATATATCACACTCGATATCACATAATGTTAAGAAGGAAAATTTTTCAATAATTTAAATTTATCGACCAATCCTCCAAAGAAGCTTCATTCTTGATTCAAATGAAAATCCTATTTTTTATTGTATATTTAGATTATGCTTGAAATTCCAATTTATTCATTATTATTATTTATGAGCATACAGAAAAACTGTCTTCTTTAGATCAATTCAATTACTGTTAAATTTAAAAATACAGCTCATATGAAGGGTGCTCATAATTATTAAAATAGAGGGTTTCAAAGTTAAAGTTATTCTATGATGAGATCAAAAAATTATACGTTGTAGTAATTAAAGCACCCAAAACTCGTTATTTTTCAATGGAGCAACCTATATATTGATTCTTGTAGCGTAGCCTATACCTATAATCAACCACTTTTGAAATTAAATTCACCAAAAACTGTGTTCTGTACATCAATTTTATTATTGTTCAATACAAGCTTTATTTTAGGCTTTATTGCTTATTCCCGTTAATTAACGGAATAAGTTATTGATTATAAAGTTTATGACATCAAAATTCAATATGTTCTCTTCAAAAATTTTCTATAATATAAAATTTCTGAATAACAATCATTCTGGCTTATGAGTAACATACCGAATATTCACTGAAAATCCGTTGAAAATCTAGATATTCCAGATATCAATTCAAACAGGAAAAAGAGAAATTTTTTTTGTGGAAAGAAATTACTAAACCTAGATAGTTCTCTAGATGAATTTCCCTGATATTTCTTTCTAAGGTTTCAATCGTGACGCCAATTCCAATTAAACTAGCCACCCCATTCGAGTTCCATAAGAACTTCCACTATTTCGCTGTCGAGTTTTTTTCGAGAAAGGAACGTAAATTTTCACTCTAGATGCGGTTTCACCGACAATCGATTCCAGAAGTTCATTAGTGCAGAGCAACCACATAGTTGGCTGTATTTTATGCTACTTGGGTCCAAGTCTGTTTCCGGTTAATGAATTTCCTTTAGCCCTGAAGTTTTCGGGGACCATATTGAACATGATTTCCCAATGTTGTTAAGTGTAAGACTACATAAAACTATTCACTGTCTGAGCGATCTGTGAAAGCACACTAAACATGAGTGATATCAAAGTTGTCATTTGACAATATAGAAATACGATTTTCGATATCAACCTTTAGAGTTTAAAAAATAGGCGGTTGTACGTTATATTAGTATTTCTTACAGATTACGTTTCATTAAGGATGTGTTTTGCCAAAGTTTTCTATACTTGATTGAGTGTTAAATTGAATGAAGGTAAGGAAAAGGTTTGGATTTCAGCAAATATCTCAAAAACTAATTGAGAGTTTTGAAATCTGAAAAAAGATTCAAAAAGAAGAGTAAATTTCCGGAAAAAAAGTTTCAATTCCCGGAACTGTAGGATCAATGTTCGTAATTTTCTGAGAAAGAATACAAATACGTCCGAAAACGGGTAATCTGGCTTACCAGAACACTTCAATAATAAACATTATTTAATCATATTTAATATGAGAATAATGCCCGCTACACACATAACGATATATCGTAACGATATAACTGTGCAGTCAATTTGCACAGTTTTATCGAACGTGTGCATGAGAAATCATTGCAGATAATTTCATCTGCACAGTTCATCGGTGGCAGTTGCATTTTCTATTCGATAAATCGTTGATAGTTGCGTTTGCACAGTTTAATCGTTTCGTGTGGATACGACGCCGTGATCAATTCGACCGATCGCTCAATTTATGAAACAGTCCGTTTAAATATGTCGGAACAAGATCGAAGCGGACACCGCGATCAATTGGAGGAATTCATTCTACGTTATTCTGCCTGTGGAATACGAAATCAAGAGATTATCATGATTGAAATAAAATCGCAGCCTACAATACTGGTCGATAAATACAAAACCATGGATCCAAATGCCAGCAAGGATATAGTGGTTGAGAAAATTAACAATCTTCGAACTACGTATAAAAAAAACTGAACAAAAGAAAACAAAAAATTTATATGAGAGTATGACTTCCCTTTTAGAAGCCAGTCCGTACAACATTAAGTGACTTTTTTTTCTGTAAGCATATCATCAAGCCCAAAAATGCAAGTGCATCTTCATCATCTTCTGTTATTGCCGTTGCCGATGACATGTTTTTCGCGCTAGCTTTTGTGTAGAACTGACAATATCGACGCAGATATCGGTTGCGTGTGGAGGCACTAGGGCTATTCGATTTAACTGAGCAGTTTGAAATCGTTACGATATATCGTTATGTGTGTAGCGGGCATTAGAAAATGAAAAAAAATCAGGTATTTTTATCGTGATTTATCACTTAGTTATGCAATAGTTAATTAATAATTTTTTGCTGCTGAAACATGAACGTTGCAAGTATGGATAACTGGTGAACTACAGATCTAAAATTTTTCTGCTTTCTTCTAAAAAATCAAAGTCCCCTTTTTTCTTTCAGTGAATTGTTTATAAATTTACAATTTTCGCGAACGGAACTAAATTTTTTTCAAAAAACAAAATGCATATCCGAATTGAGCCTTGCTCGTATTTTTCCGAGACTGCTGAAAAAAGTTGAATAAAAAGCACTTGTTATCTTATGAACATAATTACCTACTTCTAATGTAATGTGCTTATTAGGGTAATATTGTTTGTGTTGTGCTCAGAACAAAATTCCTCTAATGGGGTGGAATTTGTAAATGAATTTGCCACGAATATGTATATATTCTGCATGCGGTCCAGATATGAGAATAATTGGAATGTTCATAAATAACCTATTTTCAAGTTGAATATGAAAATAAAGCTTTGGGAATGAAGACACATGTCCTTTTTAGAGTCGCTGTTTTTGGGAGTTGTCAACTATTAAAGCACGTTCTATAGCCGTATGTTTCTTATAAACATAGTTGCCTTTACTGTTGATATTAGGTTCTTATAATTTCTATTGCTATTAGTGCAGAAGTTCTCCCTCCACTATGACATTTGCAGAATGAAAATGGCACGAAAATTAATATATTTAGGAATTTGCGCAATTTTCAGTAGTATTTCCCCCGAAAATGATAGACCTATTGCACTGTATCGAAAGTCGACAGTGAGTTGCTAGAGTGGGGTTTGAATCTGTTTTATACCCCTTGGACTACAATTTTTGAGGATTTTTATTGTGGTGATATATTATATATATATATATATATATATATATATATATATATATATATATATATATATATATATATATATATATATATATATATATATATATATATATATATATATATATATATATATATAAAAGAGTTCCTTCATTACATAGTCTCTATTATCTTCCGCAATAACTCGCACAACATCTGGAATATACGCCCCTTCAAAACAAGAAATTTCATCCCGTCAATTAACTAACATAATATTGTTCCTTAGACATACCACAAGAGATTCGCAGGTTTTCCACTTCAGTTTTGTATAGTTCGCAGTGTAGTTGGCGTTAAACCGATTACAGCTTCCAGGTAGTCAGAGTGCGGTGGAATTAGATTATCTCTAACTTTCCGCAACGTATTGAGCTGTAAAAGGCGTTAAATGAAACGTGAAAATTGATCTAAGCTGTAATGTGATCCCTTTCTGGCTCCTGGAACAAACGAGCTACGAAAGTTTTCAGGCTAATCATATGAGAGGTAACGAAGATGTTTAAAAGTTCACGATTTCATTTGATATTTGAAATGATCGAGATTTGGTTATATGTAACTAAGCTCACTAAATACACCGGTAGTCCGGTACTATGTTGGTTTCATCCAAAGAAAATACTTTTTCACTTCTCACAACTTCGGTTTTAAAAAAACTCTGATATATTCGAGGCCCATGCACATTATAATCAGAATTGCATTTTTTCTTCAAATATATAAAATATATAATGAGATTCACAGGACAAAGTCAATTTTATTGAGAGACGATAGTTTTTCTAAAAATAATATTAATTATATTTTGTAAAAGTAATTAACACTTTGGCTCCATTACAATTCAGCCTTTTTCAAAAATCAATGTTCGGAAAAATCTAGCATAATATTATTTAAAAGAATAACTTACAGTGACGATTTATGTTATAAAACTGATGTGAATACTTAATTTATGTTCCTTAGATATGACTCGAAACAAAATTCCATCATCAAGAAGTTTTGATACATGTATGTATATATATATATATATATATATCGAGATATATATATATATATATATATATATATATATATATATATATATATATGAGATATATATATATATATATATATATATATATATATATATATATATATATATATATATGTATTGTATGTTTTGTATATTAAAAACTCCTTGATGATACTCATAAAAATGAGAGACTTAAATTTTATCAGCATTGATGAAGTTGCAATCCGCGAAATGAGGAAACTACACGTTGATATATGCATTCCTTGAGTACCTAGTGTCGATTTATCGATGACGTGTAATTGAACTTTTTTGGCCATTTTTGAACATGTAGCGATATTAATACATTGAAATATATTAAATAATTAATTTGAATATAATATATATATATATATATATATATATATATATATATATATATATATATATATATATATATATATATATATATATATATATATATATATATATATATATATAGAATATACATATATATATATATATATATATATATATATATATATATATATATATATATATATATATATATATATATATATATATATATATATATATATATGGGTGTCCCACCGGGAAAGAACGCGATCTGTATATGGAAAACTACACATAGGAAAATTTTGAAAATTTGACAGTATACTAATGTCGATAGGGTCAATTCGATTAAAATATTTTCAAGATGGTGGCACTTCCGGTTATACCGGAAGTAGATACCAACTTGCTCATTTCAAATTGGACACCCTATATATTAAAACATTTTTGGATTCTACGCAAGATTCTAGGCAGATTTTATGCATTATGTCCTATACCTAAGTCTAAGCGTTTTTGACATATTTAGGTTTTTATGTCAAAAATGACGATTGCAAGCCCTAATATAATTATCAATTTTTCCTATAAGGAACCCCTTTTCACTTACTTTGGATTGAACTGCTTGTTGAAAAGGACCTACTTTAATAGATTTTGTATAATATTTGTATAACTAATCATACAGAGTGTTCAAAAAATAAGATCTAAAATGAGATTGAGAAAACTGACAAATATCAATTTTTTCAAATAGAAACCCCCCATTTTTCTTATTTTGTAGTATTTAGCATTTAAAAAGAAGGTAACTCTGTATGAGGTCATATATACCTAAAATTCGAAGTTTTCGAAATATTGCCAATTTAATATTTTTATATGGCGATTTTGCATTTAATCGTTAAACAATTAGATCTAGGATAGCCACGATCGTATTTGACATTTCAAATCATCGTAATGGCACCCTGGTTAAATTACACAAACGAAAATTATTTAAACTTATTTATTATTTATGGACAATGTGATGAAGTTATTTCAAGAACATGTGATAAGAAGAGCCACCCATGAACAATTGCTGCTTAGATGCGAAAAATGTTTAGAAGTTCAAGGACACCAATTCGAACATTTACTTAAATAATTTTTTTAGCATTTCTATTTCCAATTTCGATATCAATATTTTCATTTTCAATAACTAGTTTATTTCTGTATACTTTTCATTTGCGGATCCAAAGTTATTCAAGCTTTCTATATTTCTTCTAATAGTATATGGTGATGGTTTTTGGTTTTGAGGATATCGTGTCACAAATGTATCACATGAGCTTCTTTATGCAGGACGTTTATAATGGGCCAGATATGTGTACACGGTCAAATTATACGTCCAAAGCTGTCGCTTATAAAAGGATATACCATTCCTCAAATAGGGTGTTGGTAAACATTTCTCCAAATCGAAGGATGCAGTAACTAGCTTTGGATCCTTTTTGCTTCTTTCTTTGCTTTCTTTTTTTATTTGATAAACTCTTTCTGCAAATCTTAAATGTCTCCCTTGTTCTTCTTTAAGCTGTAATTGTTTTCCTTCGTCTGCTTCATTCTTTATAGCCATGAGATATCCATCACATTTGGCACATGTGTCATTTTTTGGGGGATGAAACGAAAAATTAAATTCTTCTGTAAATATCTTTCTATAGTAGCTTGCTTTAATCGGTATTTCTTTTTTGTCTTCACACTCTTGTTGGTACAATCTGTACATTTTCGAAATATTTAAGTCTGGGCTTAGATATTTTTTGGATGTCCTTTCACGGGAATAGTGACTTATGTATTTTGGAAATCTCATGATGTGTAATCTTGCTTTTTCTTTTACATCATTTGCAAGTGTAGGGTGGTTTTTGTGCCTCCCCCTAGAGTCAGAAGGGCAAAATTTTCCAGGTGTTTTCCTCTTCTTTTCTACAACCACTCTTACTTTTTTTAACGTTAAGCTAAATGTGTTGAGGAACATTGTCTGACAAACTTCGATTTTTCCAGAACCAACATCGAGGTAGTACTTCCTCGAAAAATTTCTCCGACTTAATATAGCTTCGATTTGACGGGTACGTTCTCTAGATTTTGAGACCTCTTCGATCGAGTTTGATATCATCTGATCTTGTCCATCAGGAGTAAGCTTGTAAAATTCTTCGTGTAAACTTTGCCGTTCTAAGTTAGATATTTTTTCGGAGCATTTCCTACGACAAGCACATGGATCACCTAAAAGTTTTCTTGGTTTTAACACACCTTTTAATGAAAAATATTCTTCCCCTCTGGCTTTGTTTTCTTTGCGAACATTTTTCTCCCATTGTTTTTCATTTCTCAAACGTTTTCGAGTTTCCGGTTCATCAGGATTTCGCTTTTTTCTACCGATTCTTTTTTGCGTGGAAGACTTTGGTGCATTCTCGTATTCCGATGAATCATCAGATACAGTTTCGTCCAATAAAAACTCGGGGTCTACATCCGAATCATATCCGTTGTTTAGAAAAGTAAGTTCATCATCCGGAGTATTACGAGATTCTAAAAAATGAATAAAATGATAATAATAAAACAGGTTGAACCAACTGAAACTTGTAGGTACTGTAACATATTATTTACCCAAATCAACTGGATTGGTAGATGAAATTATTTCTTGGTTCAAAAAATCGCCACCTTCATCAGAAATGATATTATCTGGTTGAAAGAAAAAAGATCCGTAATTATAAAACCGGATGAACCAGTGTAATCTTATAAGTACCTGATAACTGAAAATTATTTACCTAAATCAACTGGATTAGCAGATGAAATTGAATCTTGGTTCAATAAATTGCAACCATCGTCAGGAATGATATCATCTAATTGAAAAGAAAAAAAGATCAGTAATAATAAAACAGCATTAACCGACCTAACCTTATAAGTACTAAAATACAAATTATTTACCTAAATCAACTGGATTGGCCGTTGAAATTAAATCTTGGTTCAATAAGTCGCCAATTTCGTCAAGAATGATATTATCTGATTAAAAAGAAACAAAAATTCGTAATATAAAAACAGAATAAATCATCCTAACCTTAAAGGTAATAAAATATAAATAAGTTACCCAAATCTCCTGGATTGGCAGGTGAAATTAAGTCTTGGTTAAATAAATTGCCACCTTCATCAGAAATGATATTATCTAGTTGGAAAAACAAAAAAAAGATCAGTGAAAACTACCGAAAAAATTGGACAATTTAAGCTGAATTCATTTAAACTTACCTTGACTTTCATGCTTTTCTTTTTCTGCTTCTAACGCCAACTTTACCAATAGTTTTCCTCTTGATAAACTCATAGTCAAATCACGTCACAAAACAAAATACTTCAAATTTAATCACATTAATTTCCCGTGTTTATGTGTAATGAAACCTGTTAAATTGTGAGGTTACTCATTAGGTAATCAGAGGGACATTGGCCCAGAAAAAAAAACGCCAAAACGTACAATAGAATGCAAGGGCCAATGTCCAGGACTTTGGCCATTTTTGAAATAGATTTTAATTGAGTTAATAGGGCCTATGTGCATATTGGCCTTTTTTGCACCAAGTTAATAATGAGATTGGCCTCTGTTCAGTTTGTGTTTCTCGTAATATATTAACTCTAGTCCATTGGCCTTTTTTACACTAAAAGTACTTCTTCTATGGAGATCATTTGTATGCATAACTCGATTTCTCCAATTTTGGACATTGGCCCTTTTAGAACCAAGGTACAGATATATACAGTCAAAACCTGATATAGCGACATTGAAGGGACCGTATAGTTGCCGACGTTATATCCGATAGTTGTTATAAGCAATACACATACATACATACATACAGTTACATTAGTTGTGTAGTTATATTATTATAGGTACATATCTTACTAGTATAGGTATAGGTTATGTATGTGAACTTGTTGTCAAATGAAATGTTAGAAAAGAAATAAAAATATTCATTAAGAAATAATTAGAATACAAAATGTACTTAGCTGCTTACAGTACGGGTTATAAGACTACACTAGTTTTTAAAATAATCAGTCATTTTAGTCTGTTTTTTTTAGCCCAGTGTCAAATATTTTTTGTATTTTACGTTTCATACTCCTCAAGGTAAGAGTATCATCAGTATTAAAGTCATATTAGCAACAAATTTTTGCAAAACTGTTATAGCGTTAAGAGCCTCGGAAATTGATGTTGGCTGAAACTGTTCTTCAGGGTCTTGCTGGTCTTCGTTTTCGTCGTTAGTGTTATGATTGTTACTTTCAGCTTCTGCAAGAATTTGTTCCTCAGTAGCTAAGGCGCACACAGCGACACTGTCATCTATTCCAATAAATTCCTCTATCTCAATTCTTTGTCCTGTAGCATTAGATCTTTGCAACTGATCAACCAATTGAGCAAGTGGTACGTTGTCATCTTCATCTGTAGATTGTATCATTCTCGCTAGCGGAATATCATCGTCGTCCTCCGCTTGTGATGGAGAGAGATCTTTGAAACATGCATGGCGAAAGCAGTTGGCTATAGTGGTCTGTGTGACCTTTTCCCAAGCTTCCGATATCATTAGGATTGCATCCAAAATACTAAGACTTTTAGTATCTTTGCTGTTTTCAATATTCTGTATCATTTGGAGCACTTGGAGCACCTTGGTCCATGGGCTGTAAAACAGAGGTGACATTGGGCGGTAAAAACACAAGCTTTATGCATTTCAGATTGGAGACTATAGGGTGAGCGGGACAGTTTTTTGTTTCCTCCAGACTTCAATTAGCTGGGATGCAGCTACGCAGCCATTTTTCAAAAATTTGCGATGTCATCCAGGACCTACTGTTGTTTCCATAAGTTACAGACAAATATTGAATGTTCTTGAAGCAACGCGGTTTTTCAGCTTTTCCTATCACCAAAAGTTTGCTTTTACATGAACCAGTCATGTTTGCCGCAACCAATACTGTAATTCTTGTTTTGGACAACTTTCCGCCCTTGCATTCCTCGTTTTTGAATTTAAGTGTTTTGTCAGGGGTTAAATTGTGAAACAAACCTGTTTCATCAGCGTTGAAGATTTCCTCTGGTGTGTATCCTTCGCACAGTGCAGGCCACTTATGAGAGAGCCACTCTTCAGACACTCCTTCAGGAACGCCAGCCGCTTCACCGCAAACTTTTCCTGCCACAATATTATGACGAGCACGAAAACGTTGTACCTAAGACGACGAACACTTAAAATTTTCCTTACCCATAAGACGAGCAAAGTCATTGGCTTTTTGTTGCAGAATCAGACCACTTATTGGGACGTTGTTTGCCCTCTGATGTTTAAACCATGTTAATAAAGCATCTTCTATAACTTTATGTTCACTTTTCCTCGCTCGTTTAAGTTTTAAAGAGTTGTTTTCGAAAAGAACTTTTATTTTATCTTTATTCTTCCAAATCGTTGATATCGTAGAGTGCGAAACTCCACATTCCTTTGCAATTTCACTATTCGACTCGCCATTTTCTAATCTCCATATGACATGAGATTTTTCTTCAATGGAAAACACTTTTCTCTTCTTTTGCGACATGATAACGCATAAATACACGGTCCAATCAAAACCAACACTTATAAATCAAGCTGTCGCTCACGCAGTCATTTAGCGCACTAAACAATTGGTGTAAAAAATGCAAGGTCAAATGGCCGGGAAGAGGTTCGGCTGAGGTGGGAGAAAGTGCGTAGGTAATAATACGCGCCTAAATATTCCTTCAAAGCTTATCAATAAGATTTTAAATCGTTCGTATTGTTTTGTTTTGCTGGGACAAGAAGCGGTTGGTCGTTATAGTCGATGAATATCGATAAAGTTTCGTCGTTGTAAGCGATATGTCGCTGTATCCGATGTTGTTATAGGCGGTATGTTTGCTGAATAGTTTACTAGAGATTCGAGCAGGACTTTACAATCTGGCTGTAATAACCGATCGGTCGTTGTGAACGATGTCGTTATGATCGGTTTGGACTGTATATATATATATATATATATATATATATATATATATATATATATATATATATATATATATATATATATATATATATATATGTTTTGTATTAACTGGCACCCTCTATAATCAATGTCTATGCAGCACCCAGCGTATATCGTATGTTTGATGTATTGTATTTGTGGCACTTAGATGATGCATTTCAATGTGGCGCCCTTTATATATAATTAATTATCAATACTGGTAAAAGAGGCACCCTGCGAGGTTGTCGGATTTATGTTGCCACTTTGAAAATTGATATTTCAGTTTATTTATTGTTTGCCAGTAGAAACATTCGAGTTCATTTAAAACTCATTGAATCTGCTTCAAATTTTCACAATAGATATACCTTTAAGTATCCTGAATAAATCTGATTATTATTTGAAACACAATTATGAACAGAATGCAGAGGATTTCTATTTTTCAATCATAGTCAATCAGTCAAAACGCTTGTTTAGGTAGGTATATTTAATTTTTATATTTCAAAAATGTATCTATCTTTTGTCGAAAATTCTATCAAGTACTTCGTTAAGACTGCATACGGTCAGTTACTTCAGGTGATTAAAATATGTGGCCGGAAACACTTATGTGGGTACATGTATACAGGGTGTTGAAATTTCAAGGATACAATTCATTTTGTAGACTTTGACACCACCTTATACATTCATATCAGATATGTTAGGTATGCGTATTCTGGTCATGACGGGTCATTTCATGGTGCGGAAAAAGGTTTTTTGATTTTCGCCAGTGATGTTATTCCGGGAATAACAGTGAATATTTTTTCAAAGAAAATGTTAATTAAAATTAATATCATAATATTTTGTAATGTTTGGGTGAATTGATTTTCTCATGTTTTTTGTCCAATGTACAATTTCTGGAAAAAAAAATTCAGTTCAAGTTAAGTATGCGAAAACTATTGAATATACATATATATTTCAAAATCCTGTATTTTATTAGGATTTTTTATTAAATTGAAATCAAAGGTGAGATAAGTGGGTTATTCTAATTTTTTAAAACTATACAATCACATATTATCAATTTTGTTCACTCGAGAATTTGAGTTAAAGAGACCCAATTCACTAAAATTAGAAAAGACATTCCAACAATAAAGTTCATTTCACGACAAAGCGTCAGTGTACTATATATTTATTAAAATATATACTGTAGTCTGTATAGACTCTGGCAAAAATGAAAATAGTCCAGTCAATAACCATTTTCCCGTGTATTTGTCCCATACAGCACCGATTTTCATGGGGGTGGATGGCACCCCTTCTTGGGGATGAAAAATGTTTCATTGAAAATAAGTACGAAAATCGATAAATTGATTAATTCTAAGCAACTTTGTTGTCGATTTTCAGGCATATAAACCACGTTTTCAGAATCTTTTTCGCGAATAACTGGAAACATATGCATTCTATCGAAAAAAAGGTAAAGAGCAAATTTATAGCTTATAAGAAAATAAAGAAAACTGTGTATTTGTAATGTATGCAGATTCAATACAAACGAAATTATTGCTTGTTGAAAGTTGACTGGTATTTTCAATCGCCAAAATGGAAAGTTTCTACGTACAATAACCAAAAACCAACGCATTTTTCGAAAACTCATAAAACTTTTTTTGAAGTCCTTTGAAAAACCTTTATTTTTATTTTTTATAAAAGTTCCTAGCGTCAGAAGTAAGCGTGCTATGAGGAGAATAATATCGATTCCTATTTTTTCGTTGGAAAAAAATAGTGAAAATCTCACCCTCTCTTCCACCCTATTTGAAAAAAATCGTTGCCACTTTACAATTCACTTCATTTATATTTTTATAATACGTTCTCAGTGTTTGACCAGTTTAAAGTACTTCTTTTTGAAAAAAATTGAGTTTGAAGAGAGAAAATCATTTTCGTAATTTAGCGAAAAATGTTGGCGTTTTATTTTTTTTATAGGATAAAAATTAAGTAGGGTATGGCCATTTAAAGCCTGCGTGTGTTCGCGCAAAGTACCTTTTTTAGCCCTTTCAGCATGAACCTGTTCAAAAATAAGATGAAAAAAATGTATTCAAATGAGCTTATAGCTCTAAAAAAACCTACAAAATGTTCTTTTGAAAGACTTGATTGCTTGAAAACTAAGCGAGTTATGGGGAAAAACCAAAAGCACGTATTTGTAGAAATTAGAATATGTATTATTATATTGATGACTACACATAGTGGTAAACACAAATCAACTTTCGACAATCAATAATTCCGTTTGTATAGGGTCAGAATACATCATAAATACAATATTTTCTTTGTTTTTTTATAAGCTATAATTTTGCTCTCTACAGGTTTTTCGATAGAATGCATATTTTTCCAGTTTTTCGCGAAAAATAGTCTGAAAACGTGTTTTTTGCCTGAAAATCGACAATTTCAGTCGCGAATAATTCGGAAAGTATTGACTTTCAGAAAGAACTTCATGGAACAAAAGTTGCTTACAATTAGTCAATTTATTGATTTCCGTACTTATTTTCAATGAAAAAATTTTCATCTTCAAGAAGGGGTGCCATCCACCCCCAGCGAAAAAGAAATCCCCGGCACAGGGTAGACTTTGAATTAGATGGCAAGTAGAACCTCAATCCAAATTTTCATACAAGTCGGTGCTGTATAAATACACAGTTTATACTTTTTTTACCGTCATTGACTGGACTAAAACTTGTTTTACATCGAACAATTGCTTCTATATGCGATAACTTGAAAATGAAATATTATGGTATAATGGAACACCATGTACTTTTATAAATTAATTCTGTTTTATAAATAGATTTCAAATAATCACACTGTAATTTTTCGAACAGTACTCAGCAAACCTTCATCAATCAATTTAATAGTGGCAAAAAAAAGATTTTATATATATTTTAATTCAGTGACTGTTTCATTAGTATTTTATATATGAATACCAATGAAAATTGTCCTTGGTTTCCTTGAGACTACTTCAGATGTTCTGTAAAATTGTTTTGCTTTCTTTGCTGGCGTCCGCGTAGGTATGATATTGAATATTTTTAACGTAAAAACGATGCCGAAAATCAGAGCAAAATCAAACTCAACTTTAAAAGGTTCATAATTGCTATTATTCAATTTTTTTCAATCAATCTGATATAGTTTTTTATACCTTCATATAGTGCATTCAAATCAGGGCAACCTTGTATATACAGGTTATTCACTCAAAATTATAGCAAACCGTAAGCTTTTATCTTCTATCAATAACCGAAAACCCCGTAATAATAAATAGAAATCTAGACAGCCTGTACATAAGTGCGTTTTATAACATTGCAAAAAAAACTCGCCTCGGTAGGTATATTGCAAAATGGCAGATTAACAATTAGAAATATTCAACACCCTGTATATTGAAAATAATGCGTAACGCAAACTCATGTTTTCGAAAAAAAAAATTTGTTGTAATATAGCCCGTCCTTAAAATATGTTAACATCGTTTTTTTTACTTCCTACATTTTCACATATCATTAATTAATACGGTACTTAACCTTTCCATTCCGTCCCAATTCTACCATCTTCAATATTTTTTTAATTCTCTCAGACGTAGCCAACAAATCTGGGTATCAATTACACATAACAGATTCAAGGCATGATTGCGAAAATCAAAATCTGTTTAGCTTGATCCGAGCTCACTTGAATATTAGTCTTACTTGCCTCAGCATTCTTGTAAGATAAGCACGAATTAGTCTGATAACACGTCCGCTCAGCGTTGCCATATTACGGGTGCCACTTAGAGATGTAATTAAAATGGGCCTAAATGACATCAATTATGTCCGACATACAATTTGTATATAACGCAGCGCCATCTATTTCAAATCCATTGAACTAAATTGTATGTTCAAAGTTTTTCAGTGTAAATGTGGCACCCACCTTATTTTCTGGTATATGGTTTAGCAATACCTAATGAACTATATGAAGGCTTCAAACGATAGAAACAATCTGGCACCCAAAGTCGGGTGCCACATTGCTTATACGGGCGCTACATTGCCAATACATATATACAATGGTGCCACATGGTATATTTATATGTATATATATATATATATATATATATATATATATATATATATATATATATATATATGTAATTTGTTTGTATGTGAGTGTAGATATGTATGTGAATAGTTTGGATAACGATAAAGTATCCGGTTAAATATTGGAATCACTATCACCTAAAGTCATAGCGAGAAAGTCCATGTCCTTGCCGCGATTTTGGGGAGAGTCCTATTGTATCTTATCTCGATAACCCGTCCAATAAATAACGTTGTGGGTTCGAAGAGCGTCGATCGGATTCTATTATACTTTCCCGTTTTATCATACTTCAAACAAAATAGTTCTATTGATGACGTAATCTTGAGTTTATTAATAATTGAAATTCACAAATATATCGAAGAATTTCGCATTTTTCAGTAGTTTGGTAGTGGTAGCAAGTGAAAAAAGTTTCGTCGATATATTGTTCGGTAACCGCAGTTCATATCACGGTGAGTGATTTCTACCTCTTTGTACATCATCGCCTGGTTGATTTTTCCTGAAATAATTCCAAAAATTTTTTTTTAAACATAGCTTTAGGTACATAATGCATGGTAGCTATAGGCAGGGCCGGATTTGGGCATGGGCCACATGGGCCCGGGCCCAGGGCGGCAAATTTTTAGGGGCGGCAAATTTTTATATACTAATTACTCAACAGATATTGAAGCTCCTTTTTTTTTCTTGTTGAATGTCATCATTTGAAAAGTCTGTATAAAGAAAAGGCATCCAGTACAGAAGAAAAGTCGCTGTCACAATTGAACAGATATATTTTTTCCGAAGATCTCCAGAACTTATAACCAAATATAAGGGTAGCTCTTAAGATGTTTTTGTGTACACCAGCCAGCAACTGTGCAGCAGACGTTCATTTTCTACTCTTTCACGAGTAAAGAATTATTTAAGATCAAATGTTGGCCAGAAAAGGTTAGTTAACTCAGCAATTTTAAGCATAAAAAAATACTTGAGAAAAAGACTTGACGTGTAAGCTAGACTTTAATGATGTCGTTGATACATTCGCTTATATTAAAGCTAGGCGTAAAAAAATCTGAAAACTTGAGTCTAAACTTTTTGAAAAGTTTCACTATGAATTGAATGTGTTAGCTCTCAATAAACAGTTTTATCATTGAATCGTTTTCGATTTCTTAATTTCCTGATGTTACAATCCACTTTGAAAAAACCAAATTGATTTTTTTTTAGTTTATGTGGTTTCAAAATAAGTGAAAAAAATATTAATTTCTGAATGGTTGGTAAACAATAATGAGACAAAAAACAAAATAAAGGACTACTGGGTTTTTTTTCAAATCTCGTCGGCAACAAGTGACGGAACATGTAACTTTTCCTTTAGTCAATATTTCTCCGTTAATTATGATAACAATAATTGTACTATGTTTAGTTTAACACTTAAAACGATATCTTGATGTGTAAAAGGAAATCATAGATTCTCTGCAAATATTCCACATAACAAAGTACTAATTAGCATTATTCCTAAATCATAGTGAGGTTATATAAAGCTATGACATTATTAAGGTGTTATTCGAATTTATTTTTAAGAAACTGATGTTCAAATACTATTATTTTAGGTGTGGCAAATTGTCGCGTTTGGGAGGCGGGGGCGGAGAAATACTTTGGGCCCACGGGCGGCAAATTCGTAAATCCGGCTCTGGCTATAGGGGCTAATTTCGTTTTCTCTATAAACTGAATAATTTTTTCTTGTTTTTATTTCGTTTTTCCTTTTGTTCTTTCACTTATATATCAAGTGATTCATGCATTCCATATTCGACATTTCTCGTTCATTTATCAACTTTACAAACAGGATGATAGCCGCAATGGTTACTCAATCCAGATATCACCGCATAAGCTGGGTTTTCAATTTCCGATATGGAGTTAGGCTTATCAAGTTTGAATTGTACTCGTATCACACATCTAACTGAAAGTTCGGGAAATTTGGATTTCACGCGCGCGACATCTTTGTGTATAATCTGCAGCTGGTAGAGAGGGTTAACCTGTACTCTTATGAAGTAGTGCGACATAAGTTCTGACAGTTGCGTTTTAGTGTTGTGACAATTTTTTCACATCAACGACATTATCCACAAGGAATTTTCTCCGCAGGATCAAAATTTAATTTTCCTCGCATTTTTGGGTAGCACCTCATATAATAATGATAATAATATTTATTTTCAATAATTCTACATTTCTCAATCTAGAAGTTGTAGCAAGGAAAATGAAATGAATCACAAAAAAGTTACAAATACCCAGATACCTACCATTGATTAATTCTACAAAAAACATTTCAAACTCTTCAATGCTATATGGTTCACATCTTAAAATCAAATTGTAAACAGATTTCTTGAAAGCTTGTAGTGCGGACCCTTCTCTGTCAACGACGAGTAGTGAATTGGATATAAATAGGGGAAATTTTGAAGGTATTTGCAACTTCTGAAATGACGAAAATATCGATATTATTAGTAGATTGTCAAATAGTACCTAATCATGGTATGCTTACCAAATACCGAATAGGGATACCATGTTCAAGGACTATTTTCACAAATAAATGCTTATAAGTCGTAACTTGACTAGTTAGGTATACGTATGATATATAATATTTATATATATATATATATATATATATATATATATATATATATATATATATATATATATATATATATATATATATATATTATATGAAGTGAACTAGGACATTTATTTGAAACTAACCAAACAAACCTCCTAGCGGAGCTGGTTATACGAGTTCACGAAACATCGAAATGCCTCCATATACCTTGGACGGTGTATGTTAGAAACATTAAGTTGTTTATCACAATCAATGGAAATGATAGACAGTCTGTTTCGCCCTTATTTGGGGCTCATCAGTATCATCCAGCTCCGCTAGGAGGTTTGTTTGATTAGTTTCAAATAAATGTCCTTGTTCACTTCATTTTATTGCCACGAACGTGTATCGATAACACGAAGAATTCTGTTTTATATATATATATATATATATATATATATATATATATATATATCAATCAAATCATGAAAAACATACTAGTCGACCATGGTCAATTTCATACATTACATAAAGTGAACAAGGAAAATTCTTTAATAATTTAAAAAATTATCAAACAACTTTCCAAGGAAGCTGGTTATACGTATTCAACAATCAATCAGTAACACTGGCTGGATAACAATCCATGGATTGTTATCCAGCCAGTGTTACTGACCACGATTTGTATTGGGGAACAATTAGAAATTTGTTAATTCACTCCGAGTCAAATAAGCTGCACTGATGAGATCTAATAAGATCGAAACAGCTGTATGCAGATTTTGAGTCGGGGTGACTTGACAATTTCTATAATTCACCGTTCGATTGTGAATGCAGATTTTGCGTTGCTGAATACGTATAACCAGCTTCCTTGGAAAGTTGTTTGATAATTTTTTAAATTATTAAAGAATTTTTCCTTGTTCACTTTATGTATATATATATATATATATATATATATATATATATATATATATATATATATATATATATATATATATATATATATATATATATATATATATATATATATATATATATATATATATATATATATATATATATATTTTGTATTGTTTTTTTTCTCGGGTGATAGAATGAATCAGAGAAAGATTCCGGGGGTTCAATCCGATTTCGGAAGTTTTGTTGGCGCTGAGAAGCACCGTTTGTTTCACGACGTTTCGCCAAAATCTCATTTGGCATTTTCAAGTGCTGCTGTACGTCTGGTGACTCGACGGCAACTACTGTTCGCCTCTGCTTGTGTCTGGGTTTTATTGGCATTGGCTGGTCTCGTTTCCTGATTGGCCGGTTCGCTGCATAGGCTCCGCCCCCTCACTTCTTGACTTTCTTCCTCGATGTTTGTTTTTACGTCTTGTGTTGTCTTATGCGTTTTCATGTTTTTTAAAATTATTGCTCTAAATATTCCACTGACTTGCAAAATAATTTTAAAAAACATGAAAACGCATAAGACAACACAAGACGTAAAAACAAACATTTTTTAATAGCCATTTTAATAATTTAAACAACGTTTGCCGGGTCATATAGATTGATAGATAGATATAATGATAAATAGATTGTTAAATAGATAGATAGATAGAAAGATAGATTACTATCTAGAAAGATAGATAGATAGTTAGATAGATAAAGATACATCGGCAGATAGATGAATAGATAGAAAGATAGATAGATAAAAATAATTTATATGGAAAACAACGTTTGCCGGGCCAGATAGATTGATAGATATGTACATAGATTAATAGATAGAAGGATAGATAGATAAAAATAATTCATATGGCAGAACAACGTTTGCTTGGTCAGCTAGTATATATATATATATATATATATATATATATATATATATATATATATATATATATATATATATATGTATATATATACTAGCTATATATATATATATATATACATATATATATATATATACATATATATATATATATATATATATATATATATATATATGTATATATATATATATATATATATATTATATATATATATATGTATATATATAGCTAGTATATATATACAGTATATATATATATATATATATATTATATATATATATATATATATATATATATATATATATATATAGCTAGTATATATATACATATATATATATATATATATATATATATATATATATATATATATATATATATATATATATATATATATATACTAGCTGACCAAGCAAACGTTGTTCTGCCATATGAATTATTTTTATCTATCTATCCTTCTATCTATTAATCTATGTACATATCTATCAATCTATCTGGCCCGGCAAACGTTGTTTTCCATATAAATTATTTTTATCTATCTATCTTTCTATCTATTCATCTATCTGCCGATGTATCTTTATCTATCTAACTATCTATCTATCTTTCTAGATAGTAATCTATCTTTCTATCTATCTATCTATTTAACAATCTATTTATCATTATATCTATCTATCAATCTATATGACCCGGCAAACGTTGTTTAAATTATTAAAATGGCTATTAAAAAATGTTTGTTTTTACGTCTTGTGTTGTCTTATGCGTTTTCATGTTTTTTAAAATTATTTTGCAAGTCAGTGGAATATTTAGAGCAATAATTTTAAAAAACATGAAAACGCATAAGACAACACAAGACGTAAAAACAAACATCGAGGAAGAAAGTCAAGAAGTGAGGGGGCGGAGCCTATGCAGCGAACCGGCCAATCAGGAAACGAGACCAGCCAATGCCAATAAAACCCAGACACAAGCAGAGGCGAACAGTAGTTGCCGTCGAGTCACCAGACGTACAGCAGCACTTGAAAATGCCAAATGAGATTTTGGCGAAACGTCGTGAAACAAACGGTGCTTCTCAGCGCCAACAAAACTTCCGAAATCGGATTGAACCCCGGAATCTTTCTCTGATTCATTCTACCATCCGAGAAAACATACGATACAACATATATATATATATATATATATATATATATATATATATATATATATATATATATATATATATATATATATTACATAAAGTGAACAAGGAAAATTCTTTAATAATTTAAAAAATTATCAAACAACTTTCCAAGGAAGCTGGTTATACGTATTCAGCAACGCAAAATCTGCATTCACAATCGAACGGTGAATTATAGAAATTGTCAAGTCACCCCGACTCAAAATCTGCATACAGCTGTTTCGATCTTATTAGATCTCATCAGTGCAGCTTATTTGACTCGGAGTGAATTAACAAATTTCTAATTGTTCCCCAATACAAATCGTGGTCAGTAACACTGGCTGGATAACAATCCATGGATTGTTATCCAGCCAGTGTTACTGATTGATTGTTGAATACGTATAACCAGCTTCCTTGGAAAGTTGTTTGATAATTTTTTAAATTATTAAAGAATTTTCCTTGTTCACTTTATGTAATGTATGAAATTGACCATGGTCGACTAGTATGTTTTTCATGATTTGATTGATATATATATATATATATATATATATATATATATATATATATATATATATATATATATATATATATATATATATATATATAAAACAGAATTCTTCGTGTTATCGATACACGTTCGTGGCAATAAAATGAAGTGCACGTATGTATATATGATGTATATATATATATATATATATATATATATATATATATATATATATATATATATATATATATATACATATATATATATATATATAAAATATATACTGATATTTAAAATAAAAACACTTGGCTTTAAGTTTCACAAATATATTGAATAAAAATTAACAATTACATTAGTCAACTAGTTTCGGGTTATGGGCCCATTATCAAGACTGAACAGAAAAATACTTAACAAGCTTATTTATAATATTGATTGTAGTAGAGGGGAAATTTGGTATTCAACTTGTTCATTTACGATGGGGTAATTCCTCTTAATGGCACTACTAATTTCTAAAATTTCCAACAGGTCAAGACGTTTGCCCTTTTTACCTGGGTGGAGGCATATCGTTTTCTCGAAGTCGATGAAATGGTTAAATTTTATACAATGCTCTGAGAAACCAGTGGTGTTTTTGTTAAACAAAATTGACTTTTTATGTTCTTCTACGCGAGTAGAAGAACATAAAAATATATACATATATATATGTATATATATATATATATATATATATATATATATATATATATATATATATATATATATATATATATATATATATATATATATATATATATATATATATATATATATATATATATATATATATATATATATATATATATATATATATATATATAAGAAAATCTTACTATTATGAGAAACTGGTTTGTGACTCAGTTGGTATTACTGGACTATTATTATAGAGTTGATTGTTTATGAGTTTATGAACACGCACTAGACATGAAAATTACTTGTCATGTTACAATATTGAAAGCAGAAGCGTAAAACCTTTTACACATGAAATGTTTGTAGCGTTAAACAATTGTTTACCTCTGTTTCGAACTATTATAATCGAAGTAATTGATGAGGAACGTGTCAAACGGCGTAACATGTATTATATATTCATATAATTCAACGTTTTCAAAATAAATAGGCACTGAACATCGTCAAGTGATAGAAGGAATAAGTAGGATAATATTGAGTTTAATAGAATTGTGGTAAATTGAATTTTGTTTTTTCGGTTATTTATATCTTTCTTTCGATCGAAGGCACAAAACGAGGGCGCAAATTCAGAGGGAAATTTATCTAGCTTGTGGGTGAATAACTTCCCAAGAAATATTTTAATCAGTGTGTGAAATTTCGCTATGCATCGAAACTAAATGAAGTCGAATTGGAACAAGTCTTTGGTATTTATGTATCTAATCTATCTTCTATTTATATTTATGATTATTTTTTTCGTATAATTTTCAACCAATCGGAACGATCAATTTAGTTAAGTTACCTTGTATAATTTCGATAATACCTGATTATACATAGAGTAGCTCTACCAATCGGAAACTAACAGGAACGTCAAATTTTGACGTTTATCAATAACTGTTCAGAAATGAGTCGATTCAATCAATCAATCAATCAATCAAAATACGTTTATTCAAGATTTCTGGGGGGATGGGGTACATTTTTGTTATCTAGCTAAATATTTTATTGTGGGAAGTTATAAGGTTTTGCAACCTTCTTCAACCCTGGCTTTACTTAATTAATTCTCTAACATTTACAATATTAATAAAAATCCTAATTTTCCTATCGGGGAATGCGGCTGCGGCCGACTTTTTTGCTAATTACGTGCCATTCGGTCCAAGGTCAATATATTTCAACTGACATTAGATGGTAAGGGAAACCACAGAAAACCTTTACCCACGCAATGTACTGGTATTCTTAACTTTATTATATATAATTTATAAAAATGGTTTGACAATAGATGCATTTGCTGACGTTTCGCGCACTAACCGAACCGCACTCGGTTTTTCGGAGCGGATTGACTTTTCGCGCACTGTCGACACTACTCGCACTTTCGGCACTACTCGCACTATCGACGTTTCGCGCACTTTCGGCACTACGCGCACTTTTTCGGGTCAGCGGATTAGGAGTGGTATGTCCTCTAGGTGGTCGAGGACTTCATCAGGAGGGTCCTGAAGTACTTGGAGGATTCTGGAAGGAGGGAAAGGAAACCTTTTCTTCGGCCTTCTGCAGAGAACTCTTCGTCGACGGTGCCACGGCGTCATGAGCGTCGATCGGGCTTCGATGTTGGGACCGTGCAATGTACGTTGGGCGTATCGAGCTTGGAGATTTTGGAGGTGTTCGAAAATGGGGGGAATGTTTACGTGATCGTGTACTAGGTGTGACGGATAACGTCTGTCTAGACGGAAAATGCTACGGCAGATTGCTCTTTCGCAGCTCTCCAACTGTCGGACGTATCTGTGAGGTAGAGTCGAATAGAGTAACGATCTATATGCTACTACTGGTCTTATGAACGTTTTATACGTGTTTAACAGAGTTTGAGGATTACATCCTCGAATTCTGCCTCTTAGAGCATATAGAATGTTAGATCTGTTTCGGACTTTTTTGAGTGTGTTTTGAAGATCGGATTTCCAATTGTTGTGTTGATTGAATGTGACTCCCAAGTAAATAATGTCCTCCTGCAGTTCGAGATTTTCACCCCATAACCTTAGTCGGACGTCGTTTTTGTTGAATCTACGTGTTCGAGTGTAATTTGGGTGATGGAAAAGTATTGTTTGTGTTTTACTTGGGTTAGGTGTTATTCTCCATTTGCTCGCCCACGTACTGATCCGGTCTAGGTGGCCCTGCGCTATGCGGTTGCATAGTGTCGACGTCCTCGCCGTGGTCCATATCGCCGTGTCATCTGCAAAAAGCGAAATCTGTGTATCTATGTTTAAAGGATGGGGAATATCGTATGTGAAAATGAGATAAAGGAGGGGAGCGAGAATCGATCCTTGCGGAATTCCCGCTCGTGGAATAAATGGTTCGGAAAAGGATTTTTGTACTTTTATTCTGATGCTGCGGTCGGAAAGATAAGAAACTAAAAGTTTAATCAGATGGAGGGGGAGATGGATATCCTGTAGCTTTCGAATCAGACCGGCATGCCAGACCTGATCGAACGCTCTCTTGATATCGAGAAAAGTAGCGAGAACGCAGTCACCAGTATTCAAAGCTTTAGTTACGTCGGTATGTAACTTCAAAAGGGGATCGGAAGTGTTACGGAAGGGCATGAAACCGTGTTGAGTGTTTGGGATGATATTACGTGCATCGACAAAACCTCTGAGTCGCTGACAGATAATTCTTTCGAACACCTTACCAACGACATTCAGAAGAGATATCGGCCTGTAATTGTCTGGGGATGTATGATCTTTGAACGGTTTTGGAATAAGAACTGTCGTGGCCTCTTTCCACGCATGCGGGAAATAACACAGTTCGAGGCATCGGTTGAAGATTTTGGACATATATTCCATAGCCTCGGGAGGGAGTTTTCGGAGAACGGCACGTGATATGCCGTCGCCTCCTGGAGCCGTGTTCTTGCCCGAATGAATGGCTTCCGCCACGACGTCAGGATCTATTGGGGAAGTGAGTGGATCACCTCCGTTCAATTGGATTTCAAAATTAATGTTTCTGATATTTTCTAAATTATGTTCTAAATTTAAAAAAAGTTGATTATCAAAGAGTGGATTTTGAGGAATTTGGAAAATATTTTCGAGATGTTGTTTGAACAAATTTGCTTTTTCTAAAGGTTCTATTATAAATTGATTATCTGGAGTTTTTAAGGCAAGTATTTGTGAGTTTTTCTGGATCCTGAAAGAATTTTGAATTTACGCCAGAATTCTTTGCCGTTTCTGAAGTCAAGTTTCGACGTAGCGTCGGACCACTTTTCTTCTTTGAAACGGTTAGTTTCCCGGCGTATTGTTGCCGAAAGTCGATTGTATTCAGTTTTAATAGCGGCGTCTCTTGTTCTAAGAAATAAACGATAGAGACGTCGTTTTTGTTTAATAATTTCCACTATGAACAGAGGCAGGGGAGGGCGGTGAATGTTTATTGTTTTCTCTGGAGCAGAGGTGTTAAATGACTGTGTAATTAATTGAGTGAAATTAACAATAGTATTATCTAATTCACGAGTATTCAGAATTTCTGGCTGTACTGGAAGATTTTCTGTTATAAGATTACGGAACTGTTCCCAGTCCGTGTTTTTAAAATCTCTGAATGTAATAAAAGAAGGTTTTTGAATTGGGGGAGTAGACAAAGTAGAATAGACCAGAAGTGGAAGGTGGTCGGATGTTATCGTTTGTCCGATAAAACATGGATCCTCAAAATAACGAATAAGATCAGGCGTAATCAGAATATTGTCGGTTATGGACATACCGTTATGGCTAAAAAAAGTAGGATTCGTATTATAACACCTCCATAGATGAAATTCTATGAGGCATTCGGATAGAATACGACCATTTCTGTTCGATGTTGTATCGCCAAATTGAATATTACGGGCGTTGAGGTCGCCAAGCAGTATAGAGTTCGGGATTGTCGATATATATCGCAGAAAATCCGCCGGAAGGATATCGCCAGGGGGATGGTAGTAACTGAATATAGTTACTGTAAAGTTATTCAAGTGGAGCCTAGCGGCTACGCACTCTAAATGTGAAAACTCGTTCGGAATTGTAAATTTAGTTGATGCAAAACAATTTTTAATAAGTAACGCGGTGCCACGCATGGCTCCGAGTAGACTATTGTGTTGAAATGTATTGTAATTTGTAAAAAAGAGAGGGTGTTTCAACTTGGTTTCAGTTATAGAAAGGATGGATATATTATGGTTTAGGAGGGGTGCTTTAAGGAGATGACGCTTGCGGCGTAGACCGCAAGCGTTAACAGTACCTATTGTGAAATCCATTTATTCGGGGATCGAAGAAATTGCGGATTCCATCGATTCGTCCAAATCGATCACGATGGGGGCCATGGTAATAGATACTTTGCTGCCGCAATAATTAATTATCGCAGTACGATTTAGGAATGCGCTGGAGCATTCGGTGATTACTTTGGTAATAATTTCCCGTTTTCCGGGGAATACGTTAGAGAGGGTTTGGGTTATGAACCGAATCATAGAATGGATTCGGGCGAAATGTTCGCACTGCGGTGGATCTTCGGAAATACTCTCATTGAGGACTTGGATGGG
This sequence comes from Cynegetis impunctata, assembly GCA_030704885.1. NCBI lineage: Eukaryota > Metazoa > Arthropoda > Insecta > Coleoptera > Coccinellidae > Cynegetis > Cynegetis impunctata. Next base: position 300,143 of record JARQZK010004371.1, read on the forward strand.
GGCGATTTTGTGGGATTCAGTAGGCGGTTCCCTGCGTTTAGGGCACTTCATGTCCCACGCAGGGGACATGACCCCTACAATTAGGGCAAGTAGGATTTTTTTGTTTGGGACATACATTGTTTCTGTGATTGCCACCGCAAGAGGCACATGCTGGTTTAGCGACACAGTCGAGGCGATCGTGACCGTTCTAAGAACAAAGTGAGCAAAATTTAGCTATTGGAAGCGGAACTTTTGACGATTCTGCTTCGTGAGTACGACCGTAGATCGACAAACCATTTAGTAATAATTCGTCGATCGCGGTCTTTGAAAAAGTGATGACTCTTATGAGAGTCGTTGGTTTATTTGTTGCTCTGGAAGTTATTCTCCAGCATTTATTGAATTTGATGTTTTGAATTTTTAGGGCCTCTGAAATCTCCTCGACTGTATAGTTTACGTCAACGTATTTGATCACACAAGAGTATGAAAATAGGTGATCGAAGTTCGGTAGGATTTTTTTGGGAATTTTTGCGGTAGAGGGACGAGAAAGTAATTGACGGAGTGCCAACTAAATTCTGAAGAGTTTTTTGGAAATCTGAGGGGGCTGGGGAAGTGCACTCAATGAGCGCGGTCTGGTTTAAATTGACTTTGAGATTACTCAAAGTCAATTTGGTGGTTTTGATGAGTTTGTAAAACTCTTTTTGAGTTTTTTACGACCACCCGCCTTGGTGGCGGTGTTAGGCATACGGGGTTATATATATGAGCAATCAATAAAAAGGAATAGATGAATAAAATGGAATAGACTCACCCGATATTCACTACACAACACGGTTCACAGGACTTTTTTCACTCGGCACTTTCACTGGACTTTTTTCAAAACACTTGAGGGCGATAAAATTTAGAGGATTTGAAAAAATCCTCTTCGTCGATCGTAAAAAGTGAAAGATTATTCGAGAAATCGAATTCAAAAATTCGATTGTTGGGGTTCGTATTCGCCTCGTACTGCCGTCGATGAAAACTGCAAGACTTGAAAAAGTCTTCCGGATACAAAATAGTTTGCGAGCAGTGACTATTTCTTCTTCCTATTACAGCTCTCTGGATAACTTGGGTAGTTGTCTCTTCGACGTCTCTGGAGTCGATTCGGAGATTTTTACTTAATATACTCAACAAATAATCGTCTCAAATACAATGCGTACTTCAAAATAAATACGGTTATACATCTCAAACTTCCTGCGTAATTACAAATCGTGTCAGTTTGACAGAATATTTAGACTGTCAAACTGTCACTCTTTGTGATTTGTGAGTTATCGATGTATAACCTGATTATTTTGAAGTAGTTATAGTATTACTACTGATTATTTTTTTCGTATAATTTTCAACCAATCAGAACGATCAATTTAGTTAAGATGCCTTGTATAATTTCGATAATACCTGATTATACATAGCTCAACCAATCGAAAACTAACAGGACCGTCAAATTTTGACGTTTATCAATAACTGTTTAGAAATGGGTCGATTCTGAGATTTTTACATGATTTACTCAATAAATAATCGTATCAAATTCAATACGTACTTCAAAATAAATACGGTTATACATCTCAAACTTCCTGTATAATTACAAATCGTGTCAGTTGGACAGAATAATCCTCCCGCTTCGCGGTAGAATTATTTAGACTGTCAAACTGACACTCTTTGTAATTATGCAACAAGTTATCGATGTATAACCTAATTAATTCGAAGTACTTATAGTATTACTACTGATTATACTGTTTTCGTAATTCCATACTGTTATTTTGATTTAACGGTATTCAGATGACAATTGAAAAGTCAGTGTTAACGGCCGCCGGCCGTCATAATTTCTTAACGGCCGGCGGCCGTTAAGAAATCACTTGTTCAAATATTTATTTCAAAACATCATTCTGCTCACAATAACAACATTGGAATCTTGGTCCACAGCGAGTTGGGAGAATAAACCTCTGATTTTCATTTCGCATAGGCTAATAATACATCTTCATTAACCACCTTTACATTCTTGCTTTTACGCCACATTTCAAAATTTTCATATTCTTTTTGATATCCCTCTTGAGTTATTTTCGGCAGTTAATCAACACTCGCTGCACTGCACATGATTCTCCCAATATTTCTAAAGGAATTTGATTTTGTTGCTCAATTTCATCCATGGTCGTCGTTAAAGCGAACTTGAGAACACAAAAAACTGACGTTGTTTATAAAACTGTCAAACTGTTCCATGACAACAGAGTGCACGACGTTGGGATTTTTCTTTAGAATTACGAGGTACAGGGTTTTTTCTTTCTTCGGAATCAAAATGTAATCTTTCAACGGGATTACGAAAATTTTTTAACGACACACGGCCGATACGCAAATAACGGATTCGGTTAGTTATAATCCTCGGCTGCGCCGAGAATTACAATATCCAACCTCATCCGTTATTTGCTACATATCGGCCTTGTTACGTTAATAACTATAACACTGAACTCATTTCAATTAAATTTATAGTTTTCATATTCGATATTCAGTAACAATTATAAACTTCAAAAACTCGTGGTTGAGAACATTGTTATAAATAAGAAGTGGGGTACAAATGCATCTCAACATTTTTTTTTAATGAAATTCGTTTTTTAAATCCCTTTTTATGAAGGTATATGAGTTGATTTTAATAAAAAGTTTGTTATATTTTTCACATAAGTAGACAGTGAATATAGATAAATCTGCCGGCTCACTTACGCTGTCGGTATCATTTACTTGCGAAACATCATCCTCCATATTAGTTTCAGTCATTAGGGGACATCCATTAACTACGTGCAGTGATAGATTTACAAAGGTTGGGGCCCTAGGCTAACTTTCCAGTGCGACCCCTCCTCCCCCTAGAGCGAAGTCCTGTGAGTATTACATAGAGACTTCTTTGCGATGGTTCAGAAACAAAGATAGCTAAAATCTGCCTCAAAAATTTGTTTGTTGTATTTAATATGCCTATCTAAGACAATAAAGTAATAAACTTAAAACTAAACACAATAGGTACCCGTCTTTACCAGCTTTAAAAACGAAATATAACATACGATTCTCGCCAAGAAGACCTAAGATAGCTAAAATAATCCTTAAAAATTGGATGTATTGTATTGTATTTGATATCTAAGACAATACTGAAATTCAAAATGAACACAAGACTCTTCTTCAAAAACTTTTAAAATTAAATATAATATACGAGACTGTCGCCATCAAAACCTTGATTACAGCCCTACACAAGTAATATAAAAATAAAGGACACCCTACTGCGTAGCACTAGGAATGATAAAACCCCTCGGCGCATGTGCATGTCGTCAATATTTTTTGAATGTACCTATTATATAAATGAAATAACAATGAAAGTCGATTTTACGAATGAAATTAAGGAAAATTGCAATAAATGTATTAATAAGTCGATATTACGAATAAAATCCGTGAAAATTTAGCAAAAAAATTCATTGTTTGACTGTCGAATTTGAATATCCTATTCCGGCTCATTTTGCTGCAAATTATGAATCAAATTGATAAGATGGGAAGCAGGCACTGACGCAGAATCAGCTGAAGCTATCAACGTCGCTTGGTTACCGTGGCACACAGAGCACTTCGACGCATGTTTTGTAGGACTTCGTACATATCGACCTTGGCGCATGCGCATGTCGCAATGCCTATCTAAAAAACGCTATAATTTTTTATTCTTCGTTGGGAAAAAATTGGGAACAAAACTTCTCTGATGAAATCATATGTATTTTATCGGTATCCGTTGGAATTTTTAAAATCGGACCAGATCCCAACTTTTTGTAGTGAGAATTTAGCTTCACCTCGGGGTAAAAACGCTATATTTTTTTATTCTTCGTTGGGAAAAATTGGGAATTCAAATTCCCTAATGAAATCATATGTGTTTTATCGATATCCGTTGGAATTTCTAAAATTAGTAGAGTAAATAGAGACACAAAAATGGCATTTACTAAAAAAAAATACTTAATGGCTGAAATTTTGAGGGGATGTTCGGGGGCATGTCCTGAGTCTAAAACTGAGTTTTCGTATTCGAGGGGGTGGGGGAAGATACAACCCCCGGTCTATATGGGGGTGAGTTCGTTTTAATTCTATATCTCTGTTGCTGTTGCCCGTACAGTCAAGTCCAAGAGATCATATTTGTAGGAAATTGAATTATCAATCCAATGATAATAAAATCGAGGTCATAGGTCAATTAGGTCAATCACAATTTCCGGTCAAAGGTCAAAAGTGAAGGGTAGTTTTTCATTTTTTGCGAATACCGTTAAACCGGTAAGTTTTTTCGCATACTGCTTGGATACCATTTCAAAGTACTTGAAGTTACCTACAAAATGAGCTCTCGACCACCCTTCTACGATGAAGAGTTTTCCATCACTCCAACGATCAAGTTGATCGCGCGCACAAATGTTGACCGCGCGCACTAATGTTGACCGCGCGCACTAATGTTGACCGCGCGCACCAATGTTGACCGCGCGAGCCGCGTGTCGTACTCTCATTGCTCGTACATTGCACTCTCTACGTGCAGTTAATAATTATCGTTGAATTTTTTCCTAATTAGAATTAATAATATGGTTGAAGGTGCCCTTGCCGAATAGTGTGAGACTCCTACTCACTAAAACCCTATAAAAACCCCAACTTTTGAATGTTCAGTGCTCTGTCATGTATGTGCGTGTATTGCCGTGTACTGTTTGATGATTTGAAGTGTCTCGATGATTAATTTACCTCGAAGTTTTCCTGCTGGCGACTTTCATGTGAATTTGGCTCTTTTGGATGGACTTTTTTCGCCATCTTCGTATTCATCATCCTTTTCGAATGTGTCACCACGAACGTCTTCTTCAGGAATGGATGGCGAGTTCCTGTCGTCGTTGAGAAAATCGTCATCTTCTTGCAGGATAGAATATTGGGCGATGTTGTTGCACGCGGAACCGCTACAAGTCCAAACATTTCAGCCCAGCCCAGCGACATCCACAGGCCTTTCCACAACTTGATCGTTGGAGTGATGAAAAACTCTTCATCGTAGAAGGGTGTTCGAGAGCTCATTTTGTAGGTAACTTCAAGTACTTTGAAATGGTATGTAAGCAGTATTCGAAAAAATTTACCGGTTTCACGGTTTTCGCAAAAAATGAAAAACTACCCTTCACTTTTGACGTTTGACCGGCAATTGTAATTGACCTAATTGACCTATGACCTCGATTTATCATTGGATAGATAATTCAATTTCCTACAAATATGATCTCTTGGACTTGACTGTACGGCCAACAGCAACGGAGATATAGAATTAAAACGAACTCACCCCCATATAGACCACTCAACAGGATTTTAAATTAGTATCTATAGATCAGCTTTTCGAGCTTTCTGTGAAGCAAAATCAACTAGTCTGCTAAATATTTCAGTGCTCAAACCCAATGTCCGAACCCCGTGCGGCCCTCTACAGCCCGCGGCCTAGTGGTAAATACGCTACTGATTACGTGAGATAATTTTGGCGATTTTTTGACTCCCCTTCCCCCCTTGGTGAGATGTCGTGACTTCTTGCTCGACCACCTCTCCCCACCCCGAATCTGACGTGAGATTTTTTAAAATTCATATTTGTTTTATGTAAATCAGTTAATCTGTGCTAATTCTATTAGTTCAAATTTTATAAAAAGGTGAAAAAAATTAAGTTAATAATAAAACAGTGGTTTTAATAAGTCACAGTTTTTTTCAGTGAAAATTATTTGTGCATCATATGTTTATTATAAAAGGTTATAGCATCATTTTTTTATGAATAATATTCACCATCGTACCGTATATAAAAAGAAGAAATATTAACTCCAAAAAAAGTAGTTACTGTTAATAAATATTTATCAAAAGTTAACGAATAGTGTTAGAAAAATACTTTTTCATATTTAATAAATAAATAAATTGTTTCCAACCAAATGAATTTATTTATAGTTAATAAATTCTTCCATCAGTGCATAATTGAACCGCGATGAATATTTTTATGGATGATTTAGCTATATTTTAGTGGATAAACATTTTTTACTTAAGTTAACCCAGTTTTCTCGCAATTTTATGCTGTTTCTTGCGAAAAAAAAATATTATATGATATTTGATGAGACCACCCCCTCCACCACGTGAGATTGAGTGAGATTTTCCTCGACCCCCTCCCCCCTAAACACCTCACGTAATTGATTGATGCCCCTTGTATCGCTCTATTCAATATCACTGGAATCATCCTCTAATGTCAAGGATGGACCGGAATTCGGTCCCGCTGACCTGACTTTTTCTAACCTTACTAACCTAAGGTCCCTGTGAGCAGGTAGTCCCTTCCGCAGGTAGCGGGACCGAATTCCGAAACACCGAATGTCAAATCGTCGAAATAACTATCTTAATCGTTTGTTTCTGATATCGCCAATAGTTGTTCGTCTCTAAGGTTATTTTAATTTTTAGTCATATTCTCCCCGAAAATAAAATACTACTGAAGAGTATCGAAAGTTAACAGTCAGGTGCGGGAGTGTTTTTTGTAAAATCTAGAGGATGCAGTTAGAATAATTGGTCTAGGTTAAATAATACTCTTTGTATATTTTCGGAAACAAATATTTCCGAAAGCTCGACCATATGGCAAAGAGTATTTTTTCACCTAGACCAATTATTTTGACTGCATCCTCAAGATTTTACATATATATATATATATATATATATATATATATATATATATATATATATATATATATATATATATATATATATATATAAATATATATATATATATACAGGGCTATTCAAATTCGAGTATATGCATGGGGATTTCGATAACGGTAAGAGATAGAGCGATGGTTAAATGGGGGCAAAGTAGCATATTTCAGAGGTCAGTTATATGGATAAAAAAAAACTGATCTAGCTCCTTTCTAGCTCCTTTAGTTCTGGAGTTGTATAGGAAAAATCGAAAATTTCGAAATCCTTTTTTTGCCTATATCTTTTTCTTTAATGAGTTGTTCTCAAAACAATTGTCACTTTGCCATTGCCACTTTTTGTAGGCTATCTAAATATCTGAATAGAAATTATATACAGGGTGTCGTATAAATTGGGCCACCCTCAACTTTCAATTTTCAAATACGGACCTGTATTTTTTATTGCATTTTTTTGAATGCCAAGAGTCATGTTTCATATTGACGTAGTATTTTCATCTAAATTACAGAGTGTTCTGGAAATATTGAACTATTACCAGTAAAATTTCAACATTTTTTTAAAAATTCAGCTCTAATTAAAAAAATATCATAGAATAAGGTATAAAATGCCTAGGATTTGGAAGATAATCAACATTATTCGACGAAAAATGTCTTCTTCAAGAATTCAACCACATTTCAGTTCACGCAACCCATGATCAATGTACGAAAATGTGAAATTCTTCTCAGTACGTACATGTATGTGCATATAATCAATGCCCAAACAAAATAATCTTCTAATAGAAATCTTCATACTCCAGACACCAATTTGGAAATATCTTATTGTTACTCACTTTTCGAACTACCTATATATGTTTCATATTGGCGTTTTATTTTTATATAAATCAGTGTTTTGGGAATATTGAACTGATACTAGTGATATCTCATCATTTTTTAATTCCATAACAACTCTAATTGAATAATATCAGAGAATGAGAGGTGAATCAGACAAATTGATTCCTTAAGAAAAATCAATTTCAGAATTTCCAGATTATCTAGTCTCACTACTTGTTCGGAATAACCATAGAATAAAATCAACATTCCCGAGAGACATTTTATTTCTTTACCATAATGTAGCATTGGTAGAATAATTATTGATCCCAATGTCGATTCACCCCAGTAAGTATGAGGAAGATCTGTTGTATGTATTCTGCTGAGAACTCACAAACATAATCTGTCACAAACATTATTGATCACATTGATACATATTATGGATCATATAGGTTTTTATATTTATAACTTATCGCACAAGAACATGTTTAGCTATTATCTAGAATTGAAATAAGTCATTATAAGTAATCGTAATCGAAATAAATGTTTGAATTGACGATCTTCTCGTTTCAGACATTTACGGAGTCGTTTTTTTAAGTTATTATTCGCTATGAAAATATCTCTTCGGCGTAGTGATGCGAAAGCGTTCATGATTTAATTCTTAAATCTTCTATATTTTCAATTTCGTTTTGATATATTCTATTTTTTAGTGTACCCCATAAGAAAATGTCAAGCGGAAAGACGAATGCTCCTATTATTTCTGTAGAAAACGTTAATCATATCTCTTTTCTGCTCTATGGGGAAACCCATTTTCAGTACTATCAGATTTTTCATTAAATACCAACGATAATTTCCAAGAAACTGTCAAAATAATGACAAGTGAGGTGAACTAAATATTTATTTTCCAAAGCATACTATGAGAATTCAAATAGTTTAATCATAATTGTTGTATATAGCAACAGAATGCCCATAAATTTGCTGAAAAATGTAGGTAGTTCGGAAAGTGAGTATCAATGAAATATTTCCAAATTGGTGTCTGTAATATAAAGATTGCCAGTCGAACGTTTTTTTGTTTGGGCAATGATTATATGCACATACACGTACTAGGAAGAATTTCGCATTTTCGTACATTGATCATGGGTTGCGTGAACTGAAATGTGGTTGAATTCTTGAAGAAGACATTCTTCGTCGAATAATGTTGATTATCTTCCAAATCCTAGGCATTTTATACCTTATCCTATGATATTTTTTTAATTAGAGCTGAATTTTTAAAAAAATGTTGAAATTTTACTGGTAATAGTTCAATATTTCCAGAACACTGTGTAATTCAGATGAAAATACTACGTGAATATAAAACATGACTCTTGGCATTCAAAAAAATGCAATAAAAAATACAGGTCCGTATTTGAAAATTGAAAGTTGAGGGTGGCCCTATTTATGCGACACCCTGTATATAATTTTTTATATATATAAGTTTTGAAAACAATTTATTAAATAAAAAGATATAGGCAAGAAAAGGATTTCGAAATTTTCGATTTTTCCTATATAACTCCAGAACTAAAGGAGCTAGATTAGATTTTTTTTATCCATATAACTGACCTCTGAAATATGCTACTTTGCCCCCATTTAACCATCGCTCTATCTCTAACCGTTATCGAAATCCCCATGCATATACTCGAATTTGAATAGCCCTGTATATATATATATATATATATATATATATATATATATATATATATATATATATATATATATAAATATATATATATATATATATATATATAATATATATATATATATATATATATATATATATATATATATATATATATATATATATATATATATATATATATATATATATATATATATATATATATATATATATATATATATATATACATACAGGGTCACTCACGGTGGATGGTAGGTTAGACGTTTACGGAGAACGGGACATGAGATTATTCTGAAAATTTGGTTTCATGGATAATTGATTTTGCTCTATCGATCTAAAATAATAGTGGTGCTGCGGCGTTGCCGCTTATACTAAAAAGTAGCAGCAACTGTGAAATTTAAAATGAGACACCATATATATTATTCCATTTTTTGCTTCTCTACCATTTTCCAATTGTTTTTGTATGATACTTCCCTATACCTATTTCCAGAGGTTTTCGAGAAATTAAATGATTTCCTTTTTTTTTTTGTGCAAAACATAGCTTCAATTAAATGTTCATTACTAAGGTATTCAGATTCGTAGGACGCTGAAATTTTGGGTGTAGTGTACCAAGTTCCGACGTATTAGGAATATTTTAAGGACTTTGTTCTCCATTATACAGGGTCCTTCAAAATTTGCGATTTTAACGATAAATACAAAAATAGTAAAAAGTGCATTTTTAAAATGTAATACCCTGTATATTATTGAATATCTCGAAAGAAAATTGAAATCTCTTTCAAATGATATATGTTTCTATACCTAAAAAGTCAGGTTTCCGAAATAAAAGCAATTTTCTATAAAAATCTGATTATTTAGCCATAATTTGTATTAGGTAGCTATGAAATGTCAAGAAAGATGTCATTATGAAAATTTGACAATTAGTCCATCAACAATAAAAGGTTCGCGCGTTCATTAACGAAAATTTGATTTGAAAACAATCAAAATGGAAGGCAATAACTATTCTCATGAAGTTTTGATGAAGTTATTTATTGTACATGGTCAATGTGACCAAATTATAGCAAGAACATGCAGAAAATTCAATGAAATGTATACCTATTGATAACCAATAAACGAGAGAAAATTTGTACGTTTACAAAATAATTTTATCTGAATGGGGCACCAGCTCATTGCACTGCGGAAGTAACAACTGAGTTGTTCCAAATGTTCGATGATCGCTGGTTTAGACGTTTAGGACCATGGAATTGGCCTGCGAGATCACCGGACCTAACTCCAATTGATTTTTACTTGTGGGGTACTTTGAAAGGAAAAGTTTACATTACATCAATAGCCTGTAAACAAGACCTGCGCCAACGAATGATCAATTCCATCGAGGAGCTAAATGTCAATGAGATAAGGAGGGCCACAAATCATTCAACAAGTATCCGAATTTTGAAATGTTTGGAAACCAACGGCAGTAATTTTGAACACTTATTATGATCGTTTTCTTAACTTAAATACTTATGTCATTGTATTAACATGGTTAATTCCCGTTATACCGTTTTGTTATTTGTTATTTTACGTAATGCAAATTGTTTTTTATTAGTTTAGTAAATTTCGTTTCGCTTTCAGTATTAACCCATAAGTGATAAAATTATTTTGTAAACGTACAAATTTTCTCTCGTGTATTGGTTGTCAATAGGTATACATTTCATTGAATTTTCTGCATGTTCTGCTATTATTTGGTCACATTGACCATGTACAATAAATAACTTCATCAAAACTTCATGAGAATGGTTATTGCCTTCCATTTTGATTGTTTTCAAATCAAATTTTCGTTAATGAACGCGCGAACGTTTTATTGTTGATGGACTAATTGTCAAATTTTCATAATGACATCTTTCTTGACATTTCATATCTACCTAATACAAAATATAGCTAAATAATCCGATTTCAATTTTCAATTTCAATTTTCTTTCGAGAGATTCAATAATATACAGGGTATTACTTTTGAAAAAATGTACTTTTTACTATATTTGTATTTATCGTTAAAATCGCAAATTTTGGAGAACAAAGTCCTTAGAATATTCCTAATACGTTGGAACTTGGTAAACTACACCTAAAATTTCAGCGTCCTACGAATCTGAATACCTTAGTAATGAACATTTAATTGAAGCTATGTTTTGCACAAAAAAATAAGGAAGTCATTTAATTTCTCGAAAACCTCTGGAGATAGGTATAGGGAAGTATCATACAAAAACAATTGGAAAATGGTAGAGAAGCAAAAAATGGAATAATATATAGGGTGTCTCATTTGAAATTTCACAGTTGCTGCTACTTTTTAGTATAAGCGGCAACGCCGCAGCACCACTATTATTTTAGGTCGATAGAGCAAAATCAATTATCCATGAAACCAAATTTTCAGAACAATCACATGTCCCGTTCTCCGTAAACGTCTAACCTACCATCCACCGTGAGTGACCCTGTATATATATATATATATATATATTTTTTTTTTTTTTTTGGAATAAAAATTTACATGAAAGACCCCTCTCGATTTTTTGCTGAAAATCACCCTGTAAAATATTTTGATACAATTTAGAAACAACCTCTACATATATCACATTTGCTCATATTTCATTGTTACATTTTGTCAATGTACAAGTAATATTTCCATCTCGTCTTCCTCTTGTTTGACTATTTGCATAGCCTTGGCGAACTACGAATGGTATTTTAGCCTTACTTTCAGATTTTCCACACTTCCACATTGAAAGATGATGTCCAAATAGTTCCTGCACGGGACACGAACCAATCTTCCAGTCGCCGTTCGCGTCGAAAAGTCCAGCAGCCACACGTCACTGCATCTCCATAATGATGGGACCGTCGGCGCAAATGAGCAAAATAATGGTGGGTCTATCCGTCCTCGTGATCATCTTCTTCGTTTTCATGGATTTCAACCTGCACCTGAGGATGCACAAATACCCGATCGACAGGGGGACGAGCGATGGCTTCAATTTCAGTTACAACGACGTGAGCTGGCTAGGTTACAACATCTCACCGCTAGGCGACGTGACAGTCAAGGCGCTGCTTCTGGATCACACGAATTATTACCTTTTTGCGCCTCTGGTGACGATCCTCGACAACTTGCTGAACATATCCGAGTTTCCTTACATAACTCCGAACGCCATCAGTTTCTTCCATGTCTTCGTGGCTATGGCTAGTGGTAAGTTTATAGCTAGCGACAGTCTCTCTTACAGGAGGATAGGCGTGGTTCTCTTCGAGGTGAGGACGTTCTTGGACGATGTGGACGGTCACGTGGCCCGTGCTAGGAAGCACATCAAGGGGGAGCGTTCCGAGGTGGGTACCAGCGGCTATTACATAGATGGCGTGTGCGACGCTCTGGGGTGCATAGCGTTGCTGATCGGTGCTTTCTTCTACTTGAAAAATAACCCGCCCAGAGGGGGCTACGTACAGTTGCCCACTGTCGTCGATAATAAAGATAGCAACGTTATCATGTACAAAGGGAAAATTACCACTCAGAAGTCGGCGATAGTGATTGCGTGTTTCACTTTACAGCTACTTCTGAGTTCTTTGTCGTGGAATCGTTACATAGCTCTCTATCAAGATATGCTGGAAAGTAACGAGGTTTCGAAGGAGGAGATGGTGAGGCAGATAATCGTGTTCAAGAGTCCAATGTTTTTCGTGGTCGCCTTCTTCTGGAGATTAGTGAACGTTCATAATATGATACATTTATTTTTAATAGCAATTTTTTGTGATAAAATGTGGGAATTCCTAAAATTCATCCAATACCTCGGATACGGTATTTTGTTCTCAGTTATATGTATTACTGAAAAACATGCTATGGACTCTAGGAATTTCATTTTTAGTCAAAAGTACGTTGATAGTACGAGAAATCTAAATACTCAAGAATAAATTTAATGAATAGTTATTTTACAGTATGAGATGATTTATGATATACCTATATGTTTTGTACTACATGTGAAATGCCTGCCGTAATCTGCAACGAAAGAAGAATTTCTGAAGAAATTGTAAACGAAAAGGATTTTTTATCTCCTTATTTGATGTATAGAAGATTGAAATAATTTTTTTCGGATTGAGAATTAATTCTTGATTTTTTTTAAACGACTAGTATTGATCGGTTTGGTTTCCAAAAAGTGGTAACATTTGTGGAGAATGCTATCCTCACCATTTTTTATACATCACGATGAGAATAAATGAGTTATGTTACATTTTCAAAATTTAATCGTTTGAGAAATTATTGTTCTAAATAACAAAGAATAATTAATTTACTATATAACTCAAATGAAAAGTGTACATACTCTGAAGTGTGATAAGAAATTATCAGAGGTCAGATTTTGGTTTGTGGTTAGTTAATTGCAGTGGAGCCAATAGTACTTATTTTTTTCGTAGATAACTTCTTTTAAGTAATTTAATTATTAATATATATTACAAATGAATACCAGAGGATCGAGATTGTAAAATAGGAAATCTATTATATTTTTTTATCTATATATTCATATCTATATATATATATATATATATTTATTCATAAATATATATATATATATATATATATATATATATATATATATATATATATATATATATATATATATATATATATATATATATATATATATATATATATATATATATATATATACATATATATATATATATATATATATATATATATATATATATATATATATATATATATTTATTTCTCAAAAAGAGTCGAAGAATCATACCCATAAATATCAGCATGTCTTTAAGGAACACCCTGTACTGTATAAAATATATATATATATATATATATATATATATATATATATATATATATATATATATATTTTTTTTATACAGTACAGGGTGTTCCTTAAAGACATGCTGATATTTAAGGGGATGATTCTTCGACTCTTTTTGAGAAAAAAACTACCTATGAAAGTATGTCCTAAAAGTCTTAACTTTTGAGATACAGGGAGATAAAATTTTGAAAAAAAACCGGTTTTTTTAATAATAACTGAGATAATATTGTTGACAACTTCATAAAATTTGGTACATGTCTTCCATGCATCAAGGTGAATTTTCTGATGTACAAAAATTTTCCTTTTCTCTACTACTGGCGTTCGTACGAGTTTTGAATTGAATATACTACGCCACTGCTTTCTCTTGAAAAAAAATATATATTTCTAGATCCTCATTCATGTTTGAGCAAATTTCATCTCATGGGTTTTCTTTGTCCGACTTATGGTTTTCGCTTAAAAAAATAAAAATCGTTTTACTTCAGGATCAATTCCTCAAAAATCTGAAGCGGTGTGGAAATATTTGTGCTTCGACTGAAAGCAAATTAAGAGATCAGATTATTTCCAAATCTACAAAAAATGTACCGAATTTTTTCAAAATTTTATCACCCTGTATCTCAAAAGTTCAGACTTTTAGGACATTATGTTCATAGGTAGTTTTTTCTTAAAATGAGTCGAAGAATCACCCCCTTAAATATTAGCTTGTCTTTAAGGAACACCCTGTATATATATATATATATATATATATATATATATATATATATATATATATATATATATATATATATATATAAATTTTCGAAACAGAAAAATTCTTTGGACATAAATAAAAATTCAACTGTCTTTTATAGATTAATCGATTTTTCGAATGCAAATTCTTTATCCAATCCCTTATGTTGTGTACATATCTGATGAAAAATACTTACTTCTGTAACCGAGCTTGAATATTTAAGAAAGAAAAATTAATTAAAATTTCAAAATTTGTTTTAAATAACTGTAAAGAAAAGAATTATTATGAATATCAAAGTAGGCGCGTGTTTATCGCATGAGGTATTATAAAAACAGTTTCAATCCCAGATAATTCCGTATTGAATGAAAAATATTATATATCCTTTTTACACTTCTCTTGTCAATATTCGGAGGTTAGGATCATCATATCTATATGATAGTATTCAGAGATAATTTCGATACAAATCCGAAGCAAATAAAATTATACAATTTCATAAATGTATAAACGTTAAACAAGTATTATGAACATATATTATTTTTCAGCCAAACGGGAATATTTTAAGTAATTTGAGAATTCCAGATATCAGTGGAGTATTAATTATATTTTCTATTTATAGATCTCCATTGAATTCCTGCAGTGTTTCAAATAAATAAATATAGATTACGTGATGCGTCGTCCCGTTTATAGTTTAATTTTTTATTGATGCAGTCATTATGCTAATGTGTTTGGATATGATTTATTGCTCGGAAATAAACGTAACATCGATGCGCGATCTGGTCGAACTTTAAATGTTTGAAAGATGTTTGTTGAACAAATGACGTGGAAAATAAATTATGAAATATAGTGGGGGGCTGAGTTAAATCAGAATAATACGAAAATTTAAATAAGTATATTCAAATTAGCAGATGAATCAGTTTAAATAAAAATGCACTTATTTAAAGAAATTAATATAATGAGGTTATTCAACAATGAAAATAAAGTAATAAAATGTAATATACACTACGTTTCGGTTTGTTGGATATTTCTAACCGTTCTCAAGCGATTACTGACTTGTAATTTAATTTTTCATCTCTTATTATTGTATACTCTGTCATTCATTCCCTACTGATTATTACTAATTTTTCGAATTCGTGTATATTCCTTCTTCTCGTCCGATTAACTTATTCAAATTTTGATATTTTTCAGATAGAACTTTACTCCTATATTTTATTGACAATGCAAGTCGGTAAATTTACAAATGACTTATTGTTAACATTTAGGGGGTAGGCTTAGGGTTAATGGAGGTGAATCTGAAATTTTCAGTGAGTACTATCTATATTGCAGTGTAATTATATGAGATATCCCCACTTTTGAGGTGGAGTTCCTTTTTTTGAAATAATTTTCATAAAATACTATATTCTCTCTCTATCTCACAAACGTTTATATATATATATATATATATATATATATATATATATATATATATATATATATATTTATATATATATATATATATATATATATATATATATAATCTCTTGATAATTATTAGCAATAACAGGCTGGTTGAATCTTTAAAAACTTGATTTTATTGAAAGGTTGACGTTTCGCCACGACATTCGTGGCTTTATCAAAACTTTTGAGAAAAAATTGAAATTTCTTTGACATTTATTGATTTGAAAAATTCCTATAGAAACAGACTACTGTTTCACTAAAATTTTTTTCGGCTGTGGCCGTTCTTTGCTATATATTACGTGCTATTCAGTCCAATATTAACATTCAAATTTGTTATTATTAGATGGTAAGGGAAACCACAGAAACCTTTACCCACGTAATGTTCGAAATAGGTCCAAATTATTTTGATTTTGAAGAGTCAAAGAATAATAATAATAGGGTACTATTTATCTTTTTTTCAAAAATTTCTCATTGCGGCTGTGGCCGTCTTCAGTTATTAATTACGTGCTATTCAGTTAATATCAACAGACAGGTCCGTTGATATTAGATGGGAAGGGAACCACAGAAACCTTCACCCACGTAATGTACAAAATAGGTTTAAAATATTTGATTGTTGTCTTTAAAAAGACATTACTTGTGATTTTGGAGATCACATGTTCTAAAACTATATTTTCTTTCCAGAAAAATTGAAAATTCTAGATGTTTAGATTTTTGTCTAAGAAGATGAGTTGTTGTGGTTAGAATTTGTTTGTTGAATTAAATCTGCGTATATTGAACTTAAATGTTTGATATCTGTTCTATCATTTACGACTTCATTTAATTTTTTTTGAATATGTAACATTTCTCAAATTTCTCTGCGTTTTTGATCTTTTTCTATTTCAAAAATTTTTGTGCTATTAAAGTTGAAAGTATGATTCTCATTGTTTTTATGTTTTATTAGTGCTGTGGTTTGTGTTCTGGTATATTTGTGTGCTTTTAATCTTTCTTCTAAATTTTGAAAAGTTTGTCCTATATATGATTTATTACAATTATTACAGGGTATACTATAAACAACATGAGATTTTTGCAGAAGAGGTGTTTTACTTTTTAATTTAGAATATATTTGTTCAATTTGATTTTGTGCGGTATGGGCTACTTTAATATCGTGTGGATTTAAAATTTGTGAAATTTTATTACTTAAATGAGGAATATATGGAAGAGGAATATATTTTTTTTGTTTATATTTTCTTTTTTTGATGTTTCTAATGTGTTGTACAGTTTATGAATTCTATTTTTAGTGATTTTCTGTATAAGTTTTATTGGATAATCGTTTTTTATGAGTAATTTATGGACATCTTGTAATGTTTCATGTCTGTGTGTAGGTGAAGTAAGTTTAAGTGCTTTGTCTATATATCCGATTATTAAACTCTTTTTTTGTGAAAAATGATGTGTACTGTTGTAGTTTCAATGTTCTTTGTGAAAAATTTCTTTCCTATGCAATTTTGTGATAATTTCATTGTTTTTGTGCATGAGAGTAATATCAAGAAAATTTAAAGTATTGTTCGATTCTTTTACTAGAGTAAATTGTAATTTTCTATTAAAGTCGTTGAATTTTTTGAGAATATCATCAATAAAATCTTCTGATGTTATTATAAAGCAATCATCAACATACCTTTTGAAAGTTATAATTTGTTCATTCAAATTATTTAATACATTTTCTTCTAAATATTCTAAAACTAATTGAGCTATAACACTGGAAATAGGACTTCCCATTGCTACACCATCAATTTGTTGGTAAAAGTTATTTTCATATTGAAAATAGTTTGTACCAAGAGCAAATTGAATTGCTTCTATAAAATCGGTTTTAGGAATATTTGTATAATTTTTGATAATATCCCATTTGTCATTAATTATTATTGGAACCAACACACAGACATGAAACATTACAAGATGTCCATAAATTACTCATAAAAAACGATTATCCAATAAAACTTATACAGAAAATCACTAAAAATAGAATTCATAAACTGTACAACACATTAGAAACATCAAAAAAAGAAAATATAAACAAAAAATATATTCCTCTTCCATATATTCCTCATTTAAGTAATAAAATTTCACAAATTTTAAATCCACACGATATTAAAGTAGCCCATACCGCACAAAATCAAATTAAACAAATATATTCTAAATTAAAAAGTAAAACACCTCTTCTGCAAAAATCTCATGTTGTTTATAGTATACCCTGTAATAATTGTAATAAATCATATATAGGACAAACTTTTCAAAATTTAGAAGAAAGATTAAAAGCACACAAATATACCAGAACACAAACCACAGCACTAATAAAACATAAAAACAATGAGAATCATACTTTCAACTTTAATAGCACAAAAATTTTAGAAATAGAAAAAGATCAAAAACGCAGAGAAATTTTAGAAATGTACATATTCAAAAAAATTTAAATGAAGTCGTAAATGATAGAACAGATATCAAAACATTTAAGTTCAATATACGCAGATTTAATTCAACAAACAAATTCTAACCACACCAACTCATCTTCTTAGACAAAATCTAAACATCTAGAATTTTTCAATTTTTCTGGAAAGAAAATATAGTTTAGAACATGTGATCTCCAAAATCACAAGTAATGTCTTTTTAAAGACAAACAATCAAATATTTTAAACCTATTTTGTACATTACGCTGGGTGAAGGTTTTCTGTGGTTCCATTCCCATCTTATATCAACGGACCTGTCTGTTGATATTCGACTGAATAGCACGTAATTAATAACTGAAGACGGCCACAGCCGCAATGAGAAATTTTTGAAAAAAAGATAAATAGTACCCTATTATTATTATTCTTTGACTCTTCAAAATCAAAATAATTTGGACCTATTTCGAACATTACGTGGGTAAAGGTTTCTGTGGTTTCCCTTACCATCTAATAATAACAAATTTGAATGTTAATATTGGACTGAATAGCACGTAAATATATAGCAAAGAACGGCCACAGCCGAAAAAAATTTTAGTGAAACAGTAGTCTGTTTCTATAGGAATTTTTCTAATCAATAAATGTCAAAGAAATTTCAATTTTTTCTCAAAAGTTTTGATAAAGCCACGAATGTCGTGGCGAAACGTCAACCTTTTCAATAAAATCAAGTTTTTTAAGATTCAACAAGCCTGTTATTGCTAATAATTATCAAGAGATTAGAAATAGTTCACAGGCAACAACAATTCGAATAAATATATATATATATATATATATATATATATATATATATATATATATATATATATATATATATATATATATATATGTCATAAACAGTGATGGGTCATATCTTTCAAGATACTTAAGTGAATTCTGAATTTCAAACACGGCCTACTACGAACTGACAAATAGGGCCGATTCTCAATATTTTGTTTCGCGTTAGAGATATGGAAAAAAGGTATGAGAAAAAATTGTTCAGAAAATTTTTTTAGGCCCGTATGCCAACTTTCATGACTAAATTCACATTTTCAATTTTGTCAATATTTTGGTTATAATTCAAAATTATTAAGTTTATTTCTCAATTTTATAACTAGAACGCTAGGGAAACTAAGAACTTTACTACTTGATAATTTAATACAACCCCATAAGTGGTGAATGTAGCGTCATCACTGAACATAATCTTCTTCAAAAAATGTCTGTCGTTTAAAAAATTACCTTGAGCCCAATAACAACAGTCTAATCTTTTATTATTTTCCGATTACATTTTAACAACCCTGCCAGTTTCATTGAAAAGAGCATTTACAGCGGCTGCTTTTCCATGAGTAACAAAAGCACGTTCAAGGTGTCTCAAGTTAAACTCTGCAGCAACTTGTCTGCTGCTACGAGAATTATCACCAAACAACCGAATTATTTCGATTTTTTCACTTAAAGTTAATGGCATTTTGATTCTCTGATCACTAGTTCACTAAATTTAACTTAACGCAATTCTTCAAACTAACTAGTATTCGACTTCTGTCAATTTTATTATTTTTCGTGGCACACTAAGTATAATATAAAAAAAAAGACTCGTTATAATTTTGGGATACCAAAATATTGAAAATATTAAAAATTTTGTCATGAAAATTGGTATATGGGCCTAAAAAAAAATTTCTGAACAACTTTTTCTCATAACATTTTTCGATATCTCTAACGCGAAACAAAATATTTAGAATCGTCCCTATTTGTCAATTCGTAGTAGGCCGACTTTAAAATTCAGAATTCAGTTGAGTATCTTAAAAAATATGTCCCACCACCGTTTATGACTCTGAGAAATTTCAAATAACTGAAATATGGGAGTGTCTTCATCTTAAATGCGACACACTGTATATATATATATATATATATATATATATATATATATATATATACATATATATATATATATATATATATATATATATATATATATAAATACATATATAATATATATACATATATATATATATATATATATATATATATATATTTATATATATTATAGATATATATATATATATATTATAATATGTAATATATTATATATGTATTATATATATATATATATATATATATATATCTATATATTATATATATATATATATATATATATATATATATATATATATATTATATATATATATATATATATATATATATATATATATATATATATATATATATATATATAGTGTGACCCATTTTTAATGGAAACGCCCCTGTAAAATTTGAAGTTGAGAACCGATTGCAACCATGTTTTTTTTAAATATCAAGTATTAAAAGGTCCATCTTGGGACAAAATAAGAAATGTTTGATCCAATTTTCAGGGCATACTATGATATTTTTTCTTAGTCGAAATTAGGGATTTTTCATTAGTGATTTTTTTATTGAAAAAATTACCACGCCACTGGATTCAGCGTGTCCCTAAATAGGTATGACTAAAATTTCATAAAAAAATATTCATAACAAAGTTATGAGAACTCAAAATTTGACAATTTACACTTAACAGTCACAAAAAAAACACCCAATATCAACAGATAGCCATAGAAAAAAATTTTTTTTTATGATTTGTAAAATAGAGTACCATCAGATAAATACTCTACAAACCTCTCTAGCACTTCTAAAGTGAACTCCCGAAAGGCGTATAATTTCAATTTTCTCTCTTACGCTCAATCATTTCCATGGCAACTAAGATTTAAATTGAAAAATGTATTAGTTCTTAGTTTAAGTTGATTTGCGTGGAAACTTCAATGTAATTCCGTTATTTTCCGTGAAAAAATTTACGCTATTTTATTGTTGAAATCATAAAAAAAATATTTCCGTGATAATCTGTTGATATTGGGTGTTTTTTTTGTGATTGTTAACTGTGAGTTTTCGAATTTTGAGTTCTCATAACATTGTTATGAATGAATATTTTTTTAATGAAATTTTGGTCATACCTATGTAGGGGCACGCTGAGTCCAGTGGCGAGGTAATCTTTTCTAAAAAAATTGCTAAAAAATAAACGAATTTCGACTAAGAAAAAATATCGTAATATGCCCTGAAAATTGGCATAAACATTTCAAATTTTGTCCCAAAGTAGACCTTTTAGTACTTGACATTTCAAAAAAAAATTTAAAGGGGTGTTTCCACTAAAAATGGGTAACACTGTATTTATAGACGCTCCGTAGAGGAGTTTTCTTCGACCTTGGTGTACCACCCATTTAAGACACATGTAGGCGTTATTTTTCGAAATTCCTTTTCCTCTGAGCTCTTCTTTGGAATGAAAATAAAAAATTAAACTTTTTCTGTTTCTTTACTGTGCTCGGACATGTCAATTTTGATCAGGAGATCAAAATTTTGTAGAAGCCCTGATGAAGAAATTAAAAAAAGTTGCGAATCGGGGATTCTTGTGATATCGTATTGAATCTTTTCTAGAGCGATTTATAAACTTGCAATTTTTTTACGAAGATTAATTTATATCTGTATAGAAACATTTAGGTAGGAATCGAATGTAACATTTTTGGAATAGTCGATGATGAACTTAGTGAATTACAGTTATGTTAGAAATTCTTCTTTAATAGCTTACTTCTTGCAGATTGTACAGAAATGTAATTTTTCATTGCCAAATTATGAAAAATGATCCTAAATAACTTACCCGAAAAGAGAAATAAGACGGAAATGTTTTACCGTTATATTTAATTATTGTTATTTATTGAGTTGTCCATTTTGTGCAGGGTGTTTTTTTTTTTAGTATAGAAATGATGAGTTGTTCTCCTCATTTAGTTTTTTCTGTAGTTTGGAATATGGGATAATCAACTTAAATTATGCCAAGATGTGAGGGAATACCGCAATAAATTGCAGAGTGAAACGAAATAATTTTTGTTGACTTTTCAGTAAATATACTATATATTTGAAGCAGTTATTGTCTGTGCGAGTTATTTATTTTTCTTCAATTTTTTTGTAATAATAGGTGTTTGAAAGTAAAGGATAGAATTTATTGAAGATTTCTTCCTCATTTTTCCAAGAAATCATTGAGAGCAAAATTATCATACATTCGAAAAATTAAAGTTACGAATTTCGTGTCGAAACATGTTTCAATAAATTATATATTTCACATTCAAACGTCTGATATTGCTGAAGAGTCGAATGAATGAAAGAAAGAATAAAAAATATATTTCACCTTTAAAGTAAATATTTATTGAGATTAATCTGTGCATTGGACCGTTTTCGCTCTACTTTTGAATTGAAGGTAGCTTATTTTTCTAATAAAAATATACCTTGATTTTTATCGTATTTTTAACTGTTTTAAATTTTAAAAAAGAAACACTTATTCACACTTCTATATATATATATATATATATATATATATATATATATATATATATATATATATATATATATATATATATATATATATATATATATATATATATATATATATATATATATATGTATATACCATAAAATACTAGGAATATAAGGTATGTAATTTTACCGATATAGAACCTTCAATTTTATTCTTTTTATTTTTTCACTTGGAGAAGGCTCAAAATACAAAAAATATTTAAGAAATCTTTTTTATTACAATGAAGCACCATTAGAAAACATTTTTTACTCTAGAAAAAACCGGTGGTGATTAATTTTCTTTCTGATTATAACCAGAAATTAATTTTTTTCGCAAAAGGTCCGTAGGTATTTACAACTATTTTACCTCCACCAGGTTTTATAGAAACATCTAATTAGTTCTGAATTTATCAAACGAAATAAAGTAATTTTCAAAATAATAATCAAAAATTATGCTAAAACCGACCTATAATTACATGAAATTTTTGTCTTAAAATCATTGACAGATTAATCTTCTTAAATATTGGTTTTCAAGTAGAAAACATATACCTATATATATATATATATATATATATATATATATATATATATATATATATATATATATATATATATATATATATCTATATATATATATATATATATATATATATATATATATATATAAATTTATATTTATATATATAATATATTATATATATATATATATATATATATATATATACAAAATAATTTGTGATTCCAATTTATCAAGTTAAGGTAAAAAATTATGTTTGCTAAATGAGAAACGTTTTCTAGAAAAAGCTTCAAGTATGTAAGTAATTGCTCTCAACTGTTTGTTGCCATTTGCATATATTAAAAACATGCATTTCTTGATAAGTTAACAATTTAAATACGATTCCGATAGTGAGTCGACAAAGCACTATATTAAAAAATGGCTTATTTATGTTGATATCTTTGCGCAATTAAAACTGAATCCATTTTAATCACGTTTTATAGCTATTCTTATCATCTCATTTATAAGGATTCTTTTTCCACAGCAGTTTTGAATAAATGTTAATATTATGTAATGTACCTATTCAAAGATATGAAATTACGCGATTTTCCGAGAATATCGCGATGTAAATATGAGCTGTGTGCCAAAATTTTCACTCGGTATTTTTTTATTTTGGTTTTCTTAAGCTTCAATTTTCTAAGCGATCCTTTTTGCTGTAATTCTTACTGGAATTCTTGAAATTTTGGATAACTTTGGTTTTAAAACCATTCGTTTTCGTATTTGGAATCGAACTGAATTTTCACTAACTTTTCAATAAATTATGACGTCCGAATTGGATTTCCAAGAATTTTTATATTGGTAAATTAAAAAATGAATGATATATAAATTGTTACCCAAAAATATTGTTCGAGTGTGGGTATTCTGTTTTTCATTCTCGGTACACAATGGGGACATTTAAAGAGATTCAAATTTTGTAGTTTCGAAAAAAATTAAATTTATTAGGTCAAAAATTATACGATATCTAATATTTGTCACCTTAGTTTATTTCGATTCACTTTGCAATCTGTATTGCGTAACTGGATTCGTATAAAAGTTTTGCATTCGTTGATTGATTTAGTTGCAATTCCTAAATGACTGAACAAAAAAATCATTCGATAGAAGAAAAATTGTTGAAAAACCTTCCAGTAGAGCTGGCTATGTTTGTTCCAATAATAAAAATTCCTCATTTCCTCACACAGTAAAGGCAAATAACAATAGACATCTGTTTAGATCCATTCTATCTCATGGTATTCATAATTTGCCAAAGATTGTCTTTTTGGCTATATATATTCAATGACGGAAACACTGTGGTGTATGAAGAATGCAGCGCCATCTCTGAGTAACCGCAGGGAACATCCCCAAACTCAGATTGGAAATACAGAAATCTCGATTCCTAATATTCGCCATTTTTATGTGATGAATTGGAAAACTATCGGTGTTACAGCCACCTCTCTTGGAAGGTTGTTTGATAATTTTTCATCTATCAAATGAAGCTACTTCAGTTCAAATTTCAATAAACGTCTAGACCATCAAGTATGTTGCACATTTTCTTTTGAATTGATGAGCTATGCGCTTATTGAAGTACCCTGTACAGAAATAAATTTTTTTCAATTTTTTTTATTTATTTTGATAGATGGCTTGTTGAGTAATAGTACAAACATAAAATCCATTATTGCTGATATAAAAGTGTTTTGCGTATCTTCAAATGTTATCGTATCGAAAAAAATGATTTATTGCTTGTTTTTTCTGATTATTTATTAATATACAAATTCCCACATATTGTCTGCTACTTGTTCATATTGTTACGTTTTACACTTCTTGTAGTAATAATTATCATGAACTTCTTTAAAGTCAGTCATTCTAATGTTTTGTCTGTGTTCTTCTCCGCGGAAAAGGCCTTGTTTTGGGAATAGTTTCGAAAACATTCGAATGTGCAAAACATTTTTAAGTTTAGTATCGAAATAGTATGAGGAATGTTCGTTGAATCGATACTTGAGTAGACTGTGGAAGGAAGTTGGTCATGTTTATAGGTTAGAACTGAGACCTCCACGATCTATTCGATTGTTTTTCTTTAAATATCTATTTTTTCAATATACATTTATTCCTGATTATCTTCTGTGTGAACCAAAAAGTACTGAAATGAGAAATGGGTGCTACAAAGGAAATTACTTCATTTGAGAAAATGATATATATTTTTTAAATTTTGAATATGTACATATAGTGATTTGAATAATTTTGCAGACTTGTTGAGATTTGAGAAGTTAGATTGTTTTCGCAAACTGGGGATATGCTTGCCAAAAAGTTGACAGAGAATATCGTTAAGTCTAGTGCAGAAAATACACTTTCCGCACTGTTTAGGAACAAATTTTTTTTTATATGAGCGTGCGGAAAACAAGGAATAAATTTCAGCGAAAGTATTTATTTTCTGAAACAAACACACTGGGACTATATTCTTTTTGAAAATTAAAAAATGATAAACAACTCAAAAGGACAATGACTTATCATGAGGTTAGCAAATTTGGCACATTAGAAATATTTTCGAGATTCAAAGGATTAAAACCTGCGCCTCATTTTCAATTTCTGAAGAAAGATTACTTTGACGTCGATTCTGAAACTGCGATTGAATTTAGAATCTTGTTTGACATGTCTGTTTTTATTTTCAGTTGATTCATCGGAGTAGATTTCAGCTACTGAGGTGGCTGAAGACTTTTCCGCACTAGCACCGAAAGCTTTTTTCGCACAAGTGCGGAATAGTAGCTGAAAAAACAATTTTTCCGCAAGCTCTTAAAAAAATTCAAATTTTTTTTCAATTTTCATGCAATTTTGGCAATAGATAAAAGAAATCGGTAAAAGTACCCCTCGAAGATTGTTATTTTATGAATCGAATAGATACCAGGTATATGAAACAAATTTTTTAAAAATTCCTAGATTTCAGTTTGCATTCACAAATTTTTTTTCTATTGAGTTTCATGCTTTTCTGTAAAGTAAAGTACGTGGAATACACATAAATTTGTAGCACTCATTGACACTCATCTAACACACTTCAAATTTAGAAATATTTTACTTTAACTAAGCCCTTTTAGCTTATTAAATCAATGGTTGTGGTACCTGTAAAAATAATGTTTTCGTTGAAATATTTTTTTAGACACTGGGCTGGTAGCATAGTGTTAGATTTACAGAAATTATTGTCCTGTATTTAATATCTTGTTTTGAAGTTTCGTGGTTTTACATCTGGTTTATGTTTAATGGTGTTTCTTATATATTTTTTTATCGTGTGCTATAACATGTAAACACATGAGTTTAATCTTTTGACTGGTTTGACAATATTGTAGATCAGACACAGTGTGTTATACACCTTTAAAGAATGAGATTGAAATGGTGCAATTTTTTGAAGATCTATCTCACAGAACTTTAACATTCTTCCAGACAAATATACTCATCAAAATTAATTTTGCCGTTTCTGGAGAATCTGATATGCATTTGTATATATTGTGACTTTGCGTTGGATAATGAAGAACGATGTTTTCTGATTAATGAAGGTCGTTTTCATTAACGATTAAGGTAGCCGTGCATTTAATTACACTTTGTAATAAATGGGTTTGTTATATTACGCCAATGACAATCAGTTTATCTGGTCAGCTCAAGCAGAGACAATCGTTGTCTGGGTCATAGAAAACGAGATGCAGTCTTTGATATTGCGTATTATCATTCTTTGTTCTAATGAACTAAACATTGGTATTCAAGTAATTTTAAAGTGACATCTGTTTTTTTTCTGAAATTAAAACCAAACGTTATTATTTAGTAAGAAATAATTTTTGCAGCATGTTTTTCGCCAACTGATAGCAAGTTTCTAGTCGTGTAGATTGCACTTCGGATATTTCAAGCATCACCAAAAGGTCTAGTATTTTATCCTTTATATAAAATATTTTTCGAATCTGAATTTATGAAGTGATTGTTTTTTAACTATACGACTTGTACAGTTCTTGTTATATAGTGTAGACTTTATATGTTCACTAACTATTCAATCGATGCTGCGACCTATTTCTCTTATATAAAAAGCATCATAATCACTACAATGGATTTGATATACATCACTTCTTTTAGTAACTAAAACCCAATCAAATTTTTTTCTATTCATATTATTGTTCTTGCTTTATGCATGGCTAATCTGTTACACATTTTTATAATGTGCATCAATCTTAAAATGACTGATTAAACTTTATAGAATACGTTTCAGCCATGCATTAATCGTTCTGATCTATAATTTTTTTCATGGTGTCAATTTATCAAGTTTTATTTTCCTTTTATCACTTTGATAATGATTAATGAAATTACCTTGCTGACTTCATTTCAAATAAACCCATTTATTGCGATGGTTAACTTTTTAATTGTTTATTAGAAGGTGCAAATGTGAAAATATTATTTTTATTGAGAACAAAATTAGAACTTCAAAGTGATTTTCATATTCTTTGTGTTTGTTTTCTGACAAATACATATGCTACTAAATATATATATATATATATATATCTATATATATATATATATATATATATATATATATATATATATATTTATATATATATAATATGTATTTACATTCATTACCCCCTGTAGCATTATATTTTATTATTTTCTGATACTGGCATATTTTTAACCCGAATATTTTGATGAGTATATTATTTTAACGAACAAATTAAATAAAAATAACTAAAGCACCACTATATCACATACTGAGAGAGGCGTAGTTGTTTGAATTATTTGTTTGCACTGCTCACACAAATGTATAAAAAATTATATTATACTTAAGTTCACCTATGGGTGGAAGAAATGATTTTAGGATCATTGTGGTGAGCAGTCTCGGTGTTATGTAGCTGAATAAGTTATTGCAAGAATAGAATATTTTTACACATTTTATACTAATATATATTTGAGTTTTTTCAATATAAATTTCTAGGCTATCTATTTAAAATGTTTATTACTCACTGGGCATTCGTGGGAAACACGGATATGAACAAGTACAATTTGTTGTGAATATTGATTTTAATAAAATATTTTTGTTGGTAAATTTGTTTCATTAGCCTTGAATCTAAATAATAGTATATTATTCAACGAGCACAAAATTAAAATTTTTTACTCGGGTGAAGTGCGACACTCACCTACGGCTCGTGTCACAATTCACCCGAGTGAAAAATTGTAATTTTGTGCTCGTTGAATACTATACTTTGTCCACGACTTCCTCGGAAAAATTAGTAATAATCTGCATTTTCAACAATAATAATATATTATTCAACGAGCACAAAATGATTGCTATTTTTCACGAGGGTGAATTGCGACACTCATCTGCGGCTCGTGTCGCAAACTTCACCCTCGTGAAAAATTGTAATTTTGTGCGAGTAGAATACTATACTTTGTCCACGACTTCCTCGAAAAAATTAGTAATAATCTGCATTTTCAACAATAAAAATAGTTATCAAAAGCGTTGACATAACATTTTCTGTGTTCACTGAAAACTGCATACTCACGTAAACGTCAACTATTTCACTTGACATCGATTCCATTCCTTTCTTTCACTCTGATGAAAATGAAATAGATAATTTTGCATTTATTTATTTATATTAATATTAACAGAACAATTATTGAAAATAAACGAAGGCATTGAATTTATAGTTATCTTAGTTACATAAAACCTAAAAATCTAATAACAATACTATCCTAACAATGTGAATGATAGTCTCAAGTTTGGACATACGTTTTGAGTGTGACGTCAAGCAGTGTATAATAAACCATTATTCACTAGTGATTAATAGGTATAATTGTACTTTAGGAAGCACACGTATATGATTTATAGTACAGTCGTGGACAAAAATAGTTATCAAAAGCGTTGACATAACATTTTCTGTATTAACTGAAAACTTCATACTCACGTAAACGCCAACTATTTCACTTGACGTCAATTTCATTCCTTTCTTTCACTCTGATGAAAATGAAATAGATAATTTTGCATTTATTTATTTATATTAATATTAACAGAACACTTATTGAAAATAAACGAAGGCATTGAATTAATAGTTATCTTAGTTACATAAAACCTGAAAATCTAATAACAATACTATCTTAACAATGTGTCAAGTTTGGACATAGGTTTCGAGTGTGACGTCAAGCAGTGTATAATAAACCATTATTCACTAGTGATTAATAGGTATAATTGTACTTCAGGAAGCACACGTATAATGAATGATTTATAGTACAGTTGTCGACAAAATCATTTTATTATATCTGGGAAAATTTCTTCAAATTTTCACGTTATTTTATGTTTCGTGATATGTACATTTTTGCACGAAATTGAGATTCTTTGAGTCGAGTGCTAGATTGGCAATTCCTATTAAACGAAGCAAATATATATATATATATATATATATATATATATATATATATATATATATATATATATATATATATATATATATATATATATATATATATATATGTATATATATATATATATATATATATATATATATATATATATATAAAAGAAAATGTCAGATATTCGGAATAAGTAATTGTCAAAAAATCTATTCTAGGAAAGAAATTGCATCTGGTAACCCTGCCAGACTTTATGTTATAGAAGATGCATATGAAAATTCTTACTCTATGTCCAAAAAAATGTTTTATTTTGTGTTATGTTTTTTTCGAAGCTTATGACAATGAACAACCGACTGTTCATTGTCATAAGCTTCGAGAAAAACGTCAAATAATTTCAAATTAGGAATCTGTTGGATTAAGAGAAAATATAAGCATAGATGTTTTGCCTTTTCGGTCAAGAATTGACCACTGATTTTTCATTCGTTTTTTCGAACAGTAATCCCGAAGAAAAAAGTCGATATTTCGACATTAAGTTCCATATTTCGTTCAATTTTGCAAGCCAATTACAGTCGAAGGTTTCGGATATGACTTATTTTAAAAATTGTAACAAAATTTCTCCAGCTCTAAAGTCAAGTCTTTTTCCTTCTCATTTCTCTTGCTATTAAAAATTTAACTTTAGGGACCTACAGTTTTACGCCGGTTCCGAACGGCCAATGGGCTTGAAACTGAGTCATTACCCAACAGTTAATCATATTTAGAACCTCTATTTCATTGAACATACATAGGGTTGCCATCACCTAAATTGCCGATGCCGGACAAAAATTTTAAAAACCCCGGACATTTCTGTGAAATTTTGTTTTTCCCCGGACACCCCGTAAAATTTTTTTTTTCAAGAAAATAAAACATCGTTTATATTTTAATTTTTTCATTTATTCAAACTTTAATCCGCTTGTTTGCCATATAAACAGAACAACAAATAACAAATAAAATTCTATTACACAAAGTTTACAGTTTTCTCTTTTTTTTTGTTATCATCAAATAAAAAACAACTCATGACGATAATTTTTGGTAGATCAAAAATCAAATAGACTAGATTCTACATTGTAATAGGAAATTATAGGATAGTTCATCTAGTTCGGTTAGATAAGTTAGGTACCCAAAAGTCGAAATTATTTATTAACTATAAATCAACAAAAGTAAGTAAAAAGTTTTAATTTTAACGAAATCAAGTTCTTTTTACTAATTCAACTTAACTTGGAATATTCCAGACTTGCCAATTTTTCCCAAAATGTCTTTATTTTTCATCATGAATTAGTAAAAGTCGGAGCAACTCAAGTTTTTAAAATTAGACTTTATTTTGATCAGAGAAGAAAGCGTATGTGTATTTAGCAAGTTTCTCTCCTTCCTCCATTACTGCGACCCTAGCGAAAAAACTCTCTCTACATTCGCAATGTGAGCTGGTATACAAAAATATTACTATGCAATTTTGAGCAGTTTAGAATATGGATGTTTCGAAAAAATTCGGCCACAACTGGTTTGCATTTAATAGCTCATCTCCGTCACTGACCCTAAAGCTTCACACACCCGGACACAAAATTTGTCCGGGTTTCACCCGGACATATTTTGAAAGCCCCGCCCGGACGCCCCCTAAACTAGGACAAATCCGGGGACACCCGGACGGATGGCAACCCTAAACATAAACAACACCCAAGAGCAAGGTGGGACTCGAACCTACAATCCTAAAATAATTAATGACACTTATATCGTGAGGCATATGACTTCAAGTGAAGCAATTATTTTGAGTGTCTGTAATTTTGGAAATTCGGGGATTTTTGAATAAATGGTGAACTGTACGTGACATAAGGTCACCATTCGGAAATATCACAACCTAGAAGAGTTTAGTATCCAAATTTGAGGTTTCGCAGTAAGATTTCCTGCTTTTTTTTTAATGTCTAGATCATTGATTCCCAAAGTGGTCCAGGTGGACCCCCAGGGGTCCACGGGAGACTCGAGGGGGGTCTACGTTGGCGTGACAAAATAATGGGGGTTTACAATTCGTAAGCGGGGTCCACGAAAATTTATCTGGTTTCGATAGTGAAGAACTAAAATGTTGGCTTGACTTCACCTATCTTGCTTAAAATCTTGCATGAAGTTGTTTGATTCTTTACCAATATGAATACGAATGCCTATGCTGAAAGTTACTCATTTGTTTCCTGAATTTCAAGAAGAAAAGTAAAGTAAAGTGAATCGATGATAGTGTTTGCCAGTATCGGAAAAAGTAAGTACTTTGTCGCAGGTAGAATGCCTCGATGAGAATATTCAGACATACGTTCAACATTCAATTGTCCTGCATGATGACTGCAGAATCACTTTTGAAGATATTTTGACGATAGAAATACCACCATGGATCAAAAATCCATTTGATGAAACGGAAGCGGAGAATGTTATATTACAAGAGAAGCTACTCGAGCTTAGCACTAATAGTGCTGAAGATGAAATTTAATAAATAGTATCAAACATTTTGGCTGCAGGCAGAACTACTCGAAAAATATCCTGGACTTTGGGAACTGCAAAAAAGCTTATGATAGCGCTTCCCTCTTCATATCTTGTCGAAAGAAGTTTTAGTGTCGTTACCAACTTTTTAACAAAAAAAAGGAGCAGGTTATTTTCTAACAAAACTGAAGCCAAATATTGATAATTTGCTGTCAATCCATCAAGAACATCCTTCCCATTAAAATTATTATTAATAATTTTATTAATATTGTATTAATTACATATTTGAATAAATACAACACAAAAATATAAACTATTTCTCTTTTCATTTTTACCACTCCGAATGGGGGGGCGAGGAGATTTCTAAATAAAATAAGTGAGAATTCATTGGTTTCTTGTGCTGTGGATAGATTTATAAAAAGTAAAGTTGGATGGAATCACTTTTGTGATTGGCCAACTTCAATTTTTTGACATCCATCAATTCAATTAATTAATTAACCAATAAATTCTTACTTTTTTTTTCGAAAACTGTTAATTCGTGGTTGCAACTCCGCCGCAACGCAAATTTCCATAGTTAGATCTAATCTTCATATTTTTGTGGAGTTTTGGGAATATGGTAGAAATACAGCTGCAGGGGGTCCACCGGAACCAGCAAAAATTTCAAAGTGGTCTATGAGAAAAAAAAAGTTTGGGAACCTCTGGTCTAGATGTTTTTTTTTAGGTATAACCATTTTCAGTATAACCGTTTCAATCTAATGTCAATTTGATATAAGGCATTTTTTTTCGAAAAAACATTTCAAATGGCTAGCATAAAATCTGCGACATTCATGAAGAGTTTTAATATTGCATAAATAAAGAGACGTTTGTTGCCACTATTTTAACTTGATTCATTCTGATATTTCATGAGGGTTACATCTAATACAATTAGATATTTCGAATGAAATCACATTAAGCTTAGCATAAAATTTATTTTTTCTATATAACAATTTCGTCTACATAAAATCACTTGAAATTTAACACATGACTAGGAGAATAAAAAAAATATATAAAAAATTAAAAATTACAGAAGTTCCCAATCACTTATAGACGAGTCTGAGGATTCAGTATTCAATCTGACTGAAGACAAGTTCCATCCGTTTGGAATGTTGACACATGCTGAAGAAAACGAATATAATGAATTGAGAAAAAAAAAAGAAAAGTTAAGTCGGTCGTTTCAAAGGGACACAGCACTGATCCACAGTGACGCACCTAAAATTTGAGAAATTTATATGCAGTTTAAATTTTGTGAACTTGTTTTAGCGCAGCTAGATTCGATAAGTGACGTATAATAAGCTGGTTTCTATTTGAAACGGTCGAATCCTATTTTACGCCACTGAATTTGAATTAGATCAAATGTACCAAATTAATAATTTTTTTTCTATGGTTCTGATAAAAGTGCTATTTATGTAAAACTTCAAGATCTACTTGAGAAAAAGATACAACATTTTCATTTTATTAAGCTCATCTGTATGAAACGAATTTGGTGTTTCTTTTATGAATATAGGTTTATTGTCAAAATGGGGAAACGGCGTTGGCATGTCCTCTGAATTATGTCTCAATAATTTCTCATTTATATACACTTGAATTACAAAGTCTAAAATCAATTTAAATGCAGTCTGAAATTCTTTCAAAATCAATTTTGAAATTCTATACAAACAGAAGAAACATTGCATAAGAGATATAAGCTTCAGAATTAAAATTACAACTAGATCTTCAAACAAAATTATTGTCATTTGAAATCCAATAGTTGAATTTTGACAATAATTGTCTTCACCACTGAGGAAAAAATTCAAGATATGGAATAATAAGCTAATAAGTTTTTTCTTGTATGTAGTGTTAGAAATTTATATAATTTCAATAACTTTTTTTTTAAAATAAGGTGTACTGGGTATGATACTTTATAAGTTCATACATGAAAAGTAGTCTCTCATTTTTAAATACAATATACAATTAAATACTCAGTTAAAAGTTATTAATTTCTTCGATAAACAAGTTACATAATAGGTATACAAAAATATGACCTACCGAAAAATATCATTCCTTATTTACATAATAAGACAAATGAACATAGTTT
The DNA here is from genome assembly GCA_030704885.1 of Cynegetis impunctata. Classification (NCBI taxonomy): domain Eukaryota; kingdom Metazoa; phylum Arthropoda; class Insecta; order Coleoptera; family Coccinellidae; genus Cynegetis; species Cynegetis impunctata. The sequence goes on from JARQZK010004371.1 coordinate 334,590, forward strand.
TTTGTAGGATTAAGGATTTGCATATATGTGTATAGTTTATTTTGATTTTGTGTGTCATGTACTGTTTTTGTATCGTTCTAAAACTTTCTTAGCGATTTTAAGCTATGTCTCAAAGGTGTGTAGCCTGTTATTCCAAGAAAATTATATTCTAAATTTCTTTTAATACTATTCCATGAATTTTGATTTTGTGAGTATTTTGTTTTTGCAATACTGTTTAATTACCGAGTGGTAATGTAGAACAAGTTTTATCACATTCTATATGTTGACCAAACACTTTAAACAAAGTGCAGATTATGTACACCTAGTACAAAGAATGATACTCACCTGGAGGATCTGTGGAATTTGATACGATAGGAATAGGCTTTGAAGAAACTTGATCATTGGTCTTTCTTCTGGTCATTCTTGAGCGATTACCGCCAGTTACTTTTTTGATACTACCTGGACTATTTCCCCTATCTATGGAATCATAAGTTTCCTCATTTTTCATAAAACCTACTTCGCTATTTTCTTCACGTCTGGTTAATCTAGTATCATTATTAAAGCTTCTGTCTGAAACTTTATCACATACAATATTCAAACTTAGTTCTTTTCTCATCATTCTAATTCCATCTTTTTCCAGCACATTTGACGTTGACAAAACACTAGCACTATCATTATTAAAATTAAGTATACGATCAGTTTCACGCACATCTAAAATTTGTTCATTATTTATCACAGACGATTGTTCGGATTGTATACCATTATTTATATTCAAGTTTAATTTCTTATCGAAGTTTAAAACTTCAGCTAAAATTTTTTCTTTATACTCAATGTCGTTTTGAATAGACTGGGGACTTCGGAGGTCTGGCAGTGCACCCACCAAGCTCATATTCATCACGGTAGGCCTAGTAACGTTTACGGTATCTTCGTTGGAGCTATTAGAGCTCAGACTGAGGCTCACACGACCATCTTTGACGTGGTGTTTTTTCCTGTGTTTTCTGTGCTTGTATAAGATATCCGAAGATTCCTCTTCATCTTTGACGTTTTCGAATGTTCTTGTATTTAGATCTTGTTTTTCATTTGAGGATTCTACGGCTTCTTCTGCGTTCACTATTATTTCGCCATCGGTATGTTCGTTGATGTTATAGGTAAGCGCTTGCTCTATAACGGGGGGAATGGCCGAGAGAATATTGGACGGTTGTAGTTTTGAGGTTATGTCCCTGATGGAGCTAGTGAAAAATGAACTTTCCATCGAAGACATATTGTTTGATTCTGAAATAAGTAGAGTTTTATATAATAAAACTGTAGATCCATGTTTATCAATGAATTCAATTATTAATCACACTCAGCACTTTTCCAGAAGAAATTACAGAAATTGCCATCAGGCTTCTTTCCTGATACTATGTGAATAAATGGATACTAATTTATTATGCATGTAACTTTGTTGCGACACGACAAATAAATACATATTATATACAGAAAATTAGAGGATAAAATAAAGCAGTATTTTATACTTACTACTTTAATAAATACTGGATGGATTTATCCATTACTTTATGGCAATACATTTGAACTAGGTTTAAATGAGAAACAACATAATGAACAAAACTAAATTTGAATTTACTACGTTTATTATCACAAAATATTTTGAAAAATTTCAACACTGCGATTGCAATTTCGGTCACTAGGTCATCGGGCAGATTGAGTTAAGAACTGAATACAGAATTAAGTATAGATTTGCGCTTACGGGTGGGAAAGAATTATTGCAGGTACCTAGATAGACAAGAGGAACATATTTCAAGAAGGGCTAATGGAGTGAATTTCCCAAATTGGTACAATACAATGTTCTTAGAAAGGTCGTTATTGTTTGAATACACTAAATATAGGAGAAGATATCAAGTAAATCTGGTCGTTCAGCAAGATATTTTTTGCATTATGATTGAGTTTAAAAATTTCTAATGATTCTAAGTAAGTGAGTTTGGTTCCTTTTGGTAATTTGTGCATGATTTGAAAATTAGGTAATTTGTGCATGATTTGAAAATTATCTATTTGTGGAAATGGGTGATGGTTTTCACGGCAATGATTTGAAAACGTTGAATCCGTTTTATTTTTCAAAAAAGATTGTTGGTGTTCTTTAAATCTTGTCTTGAACGATCGACCAGTCTGACCTATATATACTCCTTTACATACAGGACAAATCAACTTATAAACTCCTGAACTTTCAAATTTTGAAGTGATATCTTTGGCATTGAATAAAAATCCTGAGAGTTTTCGTCTTAGGTTTGAAAGCAATTTTAAGTATACATTTAGGTATGACATTAGCAACTTTTTCTGTTAGAGGACCAAAAATATGGTTAAAGATGTGAATTTTTTCCGATTTTTTCTACTTTTTGATCGAGGTATATGCTGTTGTACCGCTAGTTGACTACGTTTCTTGTTTATCATTTTATCTATCAAACTTGTATGAAAACCATTATTTGAAGCAATTATTTTTATAGTCGAAATTTCTTTTGCTAAATTTGTTACGGATAATGGAATTGAAAACGCTCTGTGGATCATTGAATTAAAAGCTAAATGTTTATGGGAAAGAGGATGATTTGAATCCGACGGAATACATATATCCGTGAAAGTAGGTTTTCTATATATATCGAAACTCAAAGTATTATTATTATGAAAGATAGTTAAATCCAAGAAGTTTATCTGCCCGATGATGGACTAGTGACCGAAATTGCAATCGCAGTGTTAAAATTTTTCAAAATATTTTGTGATAATAAACGTAGTAAATTCAAATTTAGTTTTGTTCATCATGTTAAATTATCACGTAGTAACGACGGATTCCATCAACTATTTAGAAACAATATACTTTCTTTTTTATCACTATTTTATTTTATACGATTGTGACTGCAGTTTTGATGTACTACTACATTTTCCAGTAGATTAAGATTATTGGCATTGTACAGTAACTATATAATAACAGTGGACAGGTATACACATGAAGGGCTTCCAACTACTGTAAGGTTATCATAATTGGGAAAATCGTAACAAATTGCCTCAGTTATATGAAACTGAATAAATGAGCTGTATGTAAAATTTTTATATTATATATGTCGGGAAATGTGTGTCCTGAATCTAAAGTGTGAAAAATTTGAGTTGTCTCTATTTAATATGACAACTATGCTTTTAAATGATGAGTGCAATAGCTGTTACATATGGCAAACAGGCTTAAATGTGCCCATTAGATTTAGAGAACATCAACATTCTTTCACATTAAATAAAAAAAACTAAAATTTTATAAAACACTTCACATTTAAGACACACACTTCCAGAAATAAATAATATGTACATACAGCACCTGTCAATTTTTTTAAATGAACCAACAAATGTAAAGAATTCCCCAATATTTGGTGAAAATGATTTCATGATAGTCATAAACCCTTAGTTTATTTATTTTCAATAACTCTGGCAATCTGTTATGAAATTACCAACTAGGATAGATAGTCTTACTGTAGTCGCAAGCCCTTTTCTTTAAATACCTGTTCACTATTATAAATACTGTACAATCCAAAAATTATTGTATGCTTGAAAATGTAGTAGTATAAAAATTGTGATAAAAACAAAGTACTATTGTTTTTTATGTAAACTTAACTGCTACTTTGTTTTGTAATAAACTGGTTAATTTTCATTCTATTTTCTGCAAAAAAAATTGTGAATGAGAGTGGTAAAAACTCTTTAAATTCACTTTAGATTTCGTAGCTGCTACTGCTGATGGAGAAGATTTCTAACGTTCAATTTTTAGTTATTTTGGTAATACATTATAATCTCATTCTTTTCTGAGACATATTCGACAATTTGAAGCTATGTTCAACAGTAATTTAGATATTAAGTAATCTAGATTGCTGTTTCTCCATGCGTTTATTAGTTTTGGACAACGACAATGAAGACATAGATCTGATTAGGTGCCCTGAATTAACAGTACCAGTTCCAATAAGAATAATTTTTTAAATATTCTTTCATTTGTCGTATATACAGTATGGTGCAAATGAAAGGAATAAATTCGTTATTTCGTAAACAGGCTACTGTAAGGAAAAAACCTGAAACCCGTCGATTTTTATTTTAAAACGGGCTATTCGTGAGGATACCTTTCTATTTTTGACGTCATCTATGCGAGCGTGATGACGTCATCGCTAAAATTTTTAAATGGAAATGTGGGTGTTGTAATACATTATTTCAAAGGTCTTTTGAATACCTATTCAGCCATATCAATATGAACAGTAATTGATTTTTGTATTTGTTAAAAAAATTTATAAAATTTCAGTTTTTACCTTTTTTAAAAATCTAGTTACCTTATCAACATCAACATTGACACTTCGACATAATTAACTTTCTGTCAAGTGATTGATAGTATTATTGTATTAGACGAATTCAAAAAGTCTTTGTATCTATCAACATGAAGCTGACTGAAACGCAAATAATTGAAAAATTCTAATAATGATTGGTTGTGGAGATAAATCTCGTACGCAGAAAGAAGAATGTACGTGAATTAATAAAAAATACTACAACCGAGAACCTAATACACAATCCACTATAAGCAAAATTGAAAGGAAATTCAGAGAAACGGGCCATGTCAAAGACCTCCCTAAAGGTAGTAGAAAACCAATATCAGAAAACAAACAACTAGATGTTGTGTTAGCCTTTCAAGATAATCTCCATACCAGTTCATGGCAAGTAGCATTAGATAATGACATGGACCATTCAACAGGTCATAGAAAGCTAAAGAAGGAAAAAAGTTGGATCCCTACAAAGTAAGTTTAGTACAAGAGCTATATGGAAGATGATTTTGAATAAAGAAATTGAGTTTTGTGAAATTATGATAGAACAAAATAACAAGAGATCCGATGTTTTTTAAAAAAGGTTCTTTTCTCAGATGAAGCTACATTTCTACTGAACTGTCATGTCAATCGTCAAACTTATCGGTACTGGGATACGGAAAATCCACACTGGATGCAAGAGTACCGTACTCAATACCCAGAGAAAGTTAATGTTTTGGGTGGGAATAATAGATGATAGGATTATTGGACCATACTTTTTCGAAGAAACCTTAACAGGTCCTCGATATTTTTGAATTTTCTTCAAAACTTCTTGCTACCGAATTGAACCGGCTGTTTTCCAAACAGAAATGATTTATGGCTGCAGCAAGATGGTGCGCCTCCACACTATGCTGTCTTGTGTGCGCAAACTATTTTGACAACGTCTTTCCAATCGGTGGGGATAGGTCGAAGAGGAACAATAGAATGGCCGCCTAGGTCACCTGATTTGGACTCCCTCTTGATTTATTTTTATGGGGATACTTGAAGAAGCCAAAGTGTACCAAAATAAACCACAAAATATCAATGAACTCAAAGAAAGGATACGTATTGAGGTTGCCACGCAATACTCCGGAAGTTATAGAGAAGGTTCGAGAAGAGTTCGCGGCACGTCTTTCTCATTGTATTTTAGCTGGAGGTAAACAATTTGAGCACTTAATTTAGGTTTCGTTGTATTTAATGAGTAATACATATTAAATGTTTATTGTAATGATAAAATTTTATTAATTTTTTTAACAAATACAAAAATAAATTACTGTACATATTGATATGGCTGAATAGGTATTCAAAAGACCTTTCAAATAATGTATTACAACACCCACATTTCCATTTAAAAATTTTAGCGATGACGTCATCACGCTCGCATAGATGCGTCAAAAATAGAAAGGTATCCTTACGAATATCCCGTTTTAAAATAAAAATCGACGGGTTTCAGGAGTTTTCCTTAAAGTCGCCGGTTTACGAAATAACGAATTTATTCCTTTCATTCGCACCATACTGTATAACTCCACATCTAATTGTTATTCAATTAAAGGATGGATAATCTCTACTAGAAGATTAATAATTTTCTCACCATGGTTTATTTCTGGTTTTGTTGATATACGAATCAAATTCCTGTCCTCTTCCAAAATGAATATCTCATCTTTATGGCAAACTACATCCAACACTCTGGAAATATCATTAAATTGTACAAGTACATTTTTCTTTATATACGACAAATTACCTTCGAAGCTGGCTTATTTTCGCAACAACAGTCATTGAGTTTGGATCTAAAATATAGACTATGGAACTATTATATGTAACAAGTAAGTTTTCACCAAAAGGTAGAATTAAACCAAAGTTCATCTCCTTGGATGAGACTGTTTGAGACTTGTTTGTAAATGGATTCAGAAGAGGGACTTCGGTACAATCTTTGTTCAACAATTCCTATAAGAAATTTCAAATAAAGTAATCTTAGTGAATTGATTAGAAAACATATGCTGAGAAAATTGTTTGCCTTTTATTAAGTCATAATAAGTTACAATCTAGTTTTTTTCAAATCAGTACTGAGATGTACATAAAATTAGTTGATTAGATTCTTAGAGTTTTTTCTTCGAATGTAGATTACTACTATTTCAAATTAAAAAACTTCAAACAGCATAACATATTTAATTTTTATTAACATAGGCAAATTACTGACTAATAAAGTATCAAGGCTGTTCAAATTTAGACGTTTTGGCTTCTCCTGTGAAAGATATGGTATAATGGTATAAAACCTAAAATGCAACTATCAGACATTTTTAATTTTTTCAGACATATTCAAGGTTTCTCAAATAATATGAATTTGGCTCAAGAGTAAACTACTCAAATTTTTACAATATGGAAAACTTTTATGAAGAATTGTAAATTAGATTGAAATATACAGTTATCTCTTTATTCGTTGAAAATTTGATAACCTTTACTTTTTTTAACCTCTATGTTGCACTATTTTGATGATGCATTAAAATAATTGATACATAACAAAATTATTTATTTTTCAATTATTATCAACTAGAATAAAGTGCTAATGATGCATAACTAGCTTGTATGAGTTTTTCATCAATTCACTATTGCTTCAACGTATCCGCCTTCTCTTACAATACAGGTTTCCTTTTCTTTTAAGTAACCCCATAAGAAAAAATCTTTTAAAAAAATGCATTCACTTAATCGCGGCCAACCATAAATAAAAGTTTTCGATTATTACATACATACATTATTAGCACTGTATTATAGTTGATAATTATTGTAAAATAAAGAATTTTGTTATGTATCCATTATTTTAATGCATAATCACTATACTGCAACATAGAGGTTTTCAATATTACGACGTATAATATACGACCTAAAAAATTAATATCTAATTATTGCATTTTGGGTTTTAGACCATTCAATTTTTTTTATACCAAATAACTTTTGTTTGTAAAATAATTAAAAATTTTACCATTTAGTGCATATATATATATATATATATATATATATATATATATGTATATGTATATATATATATATAGTATATATATATATATATATATATATATAATATATATATAGTATATTATATATATATATTAGAGAAGGTTAGCTCGACTGGCAAGTTAAGAAATGAAGAAAGGGAATTGTCGGGTATTGCAGTCAGAAACAAAAGAACTCTGGTAAACTCTTTTTTTCAGTTCAAGCTTTCGAGATATTTTATTTTCTCTTCATCAGGAACACTGGTATAAACAAAGAAAACGAAAATTACAATCAGTTACATACAATAAAACATCAAGTACTTACGAAAAGTGAGGTTGCAAAAGAAGCCGGCAACATTCACATCAACACAACTTTTTACAAAATACATATCAACAAAAGGTGGCTAAGGACAGGACTCAACATTATGGAGGATTCGATTCGAGTTCATCATTTGTTTTTATTTAGCACACATGTTCTCATTTGAACTAAAGAGATTCAACGGGTTTCTATTTTTATACATGATGTAAATAAATTATCGTCCATAATGTTGAGTCCTGTCCTTAGCCACCTTTTGTTGATATGTATTTTGTAAAAAGTTGTGTTGATGTGAATGTTGCCGGCTTCTTTTGTAACCTCACTTTTCATAAGTACTTGATGTTTTATAGCATGTAACTGATTGTAAGTTTCGTTTTCTTTGTTTATACCAGTGTTCCTGATGAAGAGAAAATAAAATATCTCGAAAGCTTGAACTGAAAAAAAGAGTTTACCAGAGTTCTTTTGTTTCTCACTGCAATACCCGACAATTCCATTTCTTCGTTTATATATATATATATATATATATATATATATATATATATATATATATATATAATTATATATATATATATATATATGTATATATGTATATATATACATATCCATCAAAATAAATAACAAAGCACCATCTTTAAAATTGATAGCAAGTCCAATTTCTAAAAAAACCATTCAAACTATTGTTTGTCTGAAGCCAGAAAAGAAAAAGAAGAAGAAACATAATATAAATTAAATAAAAAGCTTCAAATCAAAATAAAACTTAATTATATTTAATACAAACCCTGAATAAAAGTGTTCTTTGAACATTTCCGTTACAATCTGATACCCATATTCTAAGGCCCGGCCTTGTGCAATATATCACAGCATTCCTACTTTTCAATTTATCTTGTTGGATTATACCACCAAATGCACCTAATCTGGAAAACGAATTCTTCAATATATAACAGAGCAGTACAGGCTTGAACTCTTTGAGATTCAAGATAATGTGGAATATTCGGATTTATCTTCATTTTTGTCAGGGGAAGAATAAGTAATATATTCACATGTTACTTTAAATTTGACATCACCGAGTGCAATTTTTCTTCTGGAAATCACGACACATGTAAACAAGGTGTTAAACATAAAACAGTGTGATTAAAATAACATGCAGATGAACCTGAAGGGAAAGTATTTTTGTATTGAAAATTCTACAATATAGTAACATTCAAATTGAAAACTACAGTGATTATACTAGTTACATTTATTGGAAATTACTCAAGCACAAAAACATAAATTTACATTTAAATAGCAATTACAGTACAACTTCAGTAGTTCGGACACTCGCTAAAACGGACACTCCAGTAATCAGGATTGCTCTGTAAACCGGACATTTTCAAAATTTTACCTCTCTAAACCGGAAGTTAAAAGGTTATGCAAGAAAACCATAGCAATAATTTGTTAACAAGTTTGACGCGATTTAAAGATTGTGGGCATTTTTGCATTCATTTTATTCTGAGTCGTACGTAAGAACATAGTTGTCTTTTCTGTTGGGGATGGCTCCAAATAAAAGGCCCCACAATACATTAACACTCAGCAACAAATGTGGAATATTAGACAGACTAGATAAATCCGGAAGTATCCGTCAAACGGCAGCAAATTTTGGCGTGTCTAGATCCATAATTTTTGACATAAAGAAAAATAAGGACAAAATAAGAAACTTTGTGTCAAAATCATATCAAGGACCCTGCGAGGTCATTATCATTATCCATTCAATGGGCAGAGGAAAACGATTTTCCAATTCAAGACATATTGCTACTCAAAAGACTAAAAAAAAAGCATTTGAACCAAAAACAGCCAAAAACAGGAGCATTGAAACCAAATTAGACACCTTTTCCCCAAAAAAATATATAGAGCTATAAATGCTATACATATTTCTTAACAATTACAATTGTATTAACAAATACAAATTTAATTGTACCTATCTACCTTATTGTACCTCTATTATTGAATCATTAGAGAACACAACTCAATTATGATAAATTAATGCCATTCGACAAGAGATGGTTTGTTTTTCTTACATTTTTCTGTCTTTCTGTCCAATCTGTACCACGTTCCATTTATCAGTTCTCTCACAGATTATGCTTCTGTAAGTCGTAGATATAACTAACTTAGGGTTACAGTAACTGAGCTGAACAACTTCGTAACTTTCATTAAGTATTTCCAGAGACTTACATATGTGCTGAAGTAAACAAATCATGAGTAATATTAAGCTTATTACTAATCACCATGTTACAAATTTCTCTGTACATTATTAAAAATAATGTAATATTGTGACTGAATACATTATTAAACTCAACTTACCATATAAAAGTCTATTTCAGTCAACACTATGGTTCCATTTTTATCACCTGAAAACAATTTCATACCATTTTTTGACCATTCCAAAGCAGTGAGAGGTGATTTATGCAAATCAGAAACTACATATCTTTCAACACTTTTATTTTTAGGTTTCAAATTTTCCGGTATCCATTCAGGGTGTGTTTTTGGTATTTGGAAGATGCTTATATTTCCATTTTTACTGCCACAAGCCAACATATAATCAACAGTGGACAAAACTTTTATTGCAGTGATGGGTACATGTGAATTCTAAAATATAACAATAAACTGGAGCCATAAAATCCAGTACTAGCGTTTATCTTTCTGTTGAAATTACCTCACAACGTAGTCTTTGTAATTCTTTTTTCTTCCTGTCATACCAATATGCCATACCATAGTTCGTGCCTAATGCAATGAATTCTGGTAGAATATCCACACAAGTTATTTTTACCTCTCCAAAGAATATACTTAAATTCGGTTTTGACGGAATTTTGTTCAAAAGATCTGTTAAAGGGGACCATTCTTTCAATACATAGGAAATGTTAGATATTGCCATACTTGTGTCTACTTGACATTATTTTCTCATAACTGAGTAATGTATGGGGAACAAGAAATTGCAAAATTCCTATTGGTAGCCTAAGATTTGATTATTTTTGTTATGATTCATTAATGCAATTGCATAGATTAAACTCTAATTTGTTTTCGTATTTTGTTGACACAGTTGACAGTTTATGATGATATAGGCAGTTGGCAGTACTGTGCGTATTTGGATTTAAAATTTTAATTCTGGTAGTGTTCACTGTTCTAGTTCAGAGTTAAAAGTGACCTGACTTGTGATTGATATGTTATTGGTTTAACAAACGAAGGATATAAATGTTTATTACACTCAAATTACTTTTCGCAATGATATTTTCTTTTCTGATGAGTTTATCATTCTGTAATGTGAACGAAATTGGATAATAAAAGTGCATGCAAATTATATTGCTCAGTATTTTATCGTAGGTAAAAGCGGAATAATACTGTTCCGAATTTTGGTGAATAATAATATATTTTTTCATTTGTTTATACAGTTTTTTGTTTATTTGTGTATATTATATCTAATTGTGAAAATTACTGAAAATCGAAAGTTGTTTATTGCGAAATGACATTCTTGGATACTTTGGTGGTTACAAGAAATTTTATACTTAATAGTTGACAAATAGGTGTTTTTTTTTCGACGAACTCCGCATCGAAATGAAAGTATTTTTTCTTATTATTATTTAATCCCTGGTTTAGCGGAGTAGATGTAATACAAAATCTGCATGTAGCAAGCCTAATTTTAAACAATTTTGCATCATGGTTATTTGGTAGTTGTTGCAATGAACATTCACAAAAAAAAACAAAAATAAATAAAGAATGTATTTTATGTCCATCCAACTAAATTCTTTGGTTATTTTGAATCGATGAGATACAAGACAGAAGGAATGGGCAATAAATAAACAACAAATGTTATGAGATAATTACATAAATACTGGTGAAATTTCGAGGAAGTGGGAAGTTGCTTTCAAAGCATCCGACCTAGATAGAGTGAAAGTTTTGCATTCTTTCCAATCGTTTATACAAATCAGTTGATATGTCTTCTGCACAAGATATATTTAAAAAACAAAAAACTTCCTTTATCCAGGTTGCTACAAATGTAACAGAACAGAAACATCATGTTTCAAGAGCAAAAAGAGGCCAAATACTTGGACATTTACGTGGATTTCGGGGCTGTACAATATGGTTTACAGGACTATCAGGTGCTGGTAAAACCTCAGTTGCATTTGAGCTTGAAGCTTATCTTGTAACTCATGGCATTCCATCTTATTGCTTGGATGGAGATAATATGAGAACTGGATTGAATAAAGATCTGGGATTTTCAAAGGAAAATAGAGAAGAAAATATTAGAAGAGTAGCTGAAGTTGCAAGGTTATTTGCAGATTCTGGACAAATTTGTCTTTGTAGTTTTGTATCTCCTTTCACTGAAGACAGGGAATTAGCCAGACGAATTCACAGAGATAATGATTTACCCTTTTTTGAGGTATTTGTAGATACACCATTAGAGGTTTGTGAATCACGTGATACAAAAGGATTGTATAAGAAAGCAAGACAAGGTGGTATTAAAGGATTTACTGGTATAGATCAAGCCTATGAAAAACCTGAACATCCAGAATTGGTACTAAAAACTGTTAATGCATCAGTAGAGGAATCTACAATGCAAGTAATTGAAATGTTGAGGGAAAATGGTATAATTCCCATAATAGAGAAAAAAGTTGATGCAGTTCCTGAATTATTTGTTCCTGCAAGTCAACTTCCTGCATTTATAGAAGAAGCTGCATCTTTGCCTCCTCTTCATATAAATTGTGTAGACTTACAATGGCTTCAGGTAAGTTTAAATGTCATAAATTGTATATTACTTTCTTAGTAGTAATGTAAGCCACACAGACGAAGCATTAAGGCTTTCTTATTCGCTGTGAATCAATCAGCTTCACCTTGTAAAATATTGAAAACACAATGTTTACACACCCATTCGTAAACGGCGTTAAACGGTAGGCCCTTACTGAGGAAATTTTTTTTAAGGAAGGTGATTGATTACGGTGCATATATTTTTTGCAAGTAGATACAATCCTTAATCTAAATGAAAATTGAAAAAAATAATATGGCATATTTTTGATGAAGGCAAAATTTCATTTTTAAAATCTATTTTTCTTTAAATAGTTGATGGAATTCGTCGTTACTACGTGATCATTTAACATGATGAGCAAAACTAAATTTGAATTTACTACGTTTATTATCACAAAATATTTTGAAGAATATAACATTGTGATTGCAATTTCGGTCACTAGACCATCATCAGGCAGATTGAGTTAAGAACTGAATAGGTACATAATTATAGATTTGCGCTTACGGGTG